>DF239067.1:0-134632 GCA_000507305.1 Breviolum minutum Mf 1.05b.01 | reverse complement strand
ATATATTTTATCATTTTTTAATTCATATATACAATTAATTTTTTTTATTTATATCTAAAAAAATATTAATACGAGAATTTATATAAATCAAATATTTATAAAAGATATTTTAGTAAATAATTATATTTATATATTATAACAAATAAATATACATATTTTTTTATATAATTTATAATTATAATTTTTAATATAATTTTAGACCTTTTTTGGATTTAAAGGGAAAAGATTGTTAGTTAGTATAGTCGCCTTTTTAGGTTTTAAACTAACCTTGGCTCCCTTTGGCTCCCCTTATATATGATATATAATATGTAAAAGAGTGTTTAGGCAAATGGCTAGCAAATGGTCTAGATGCCTACGTGCGGCCTCCGCGGAGCCTATGTAAGCCTATACGGTGGAACCAAGACAAATCCCCAGAAATCACCTATCATATTCACATAAGTTTGTCTACATCACCAGCTGCACATACTCCAACAACTATATATGCACGTATATGCATAGATAAGCTAGTTGACAATTTACATATTCCTTCACATCTTAAAAATGCAAATGAACATCTGTCTACGCAACTCTGCCTTCGCAACAAAAATCTACATTGCTTTCGCGGGTGTCTACGCACACCTCCGCGGACTGTGAAATATCAGGTCGTCAGCCTACGCGACTTTATAAGGAGTTCCCTCGAATACAGAATGCCCTGCATTCAAAAAAAAAACGATGCTCATTTGATATTTTGGAATCTATAATATATATTATATTTTGAAGATGGAGATTTATTGTCTGTTCGCCTTATTCCTCAAGCCGGTAGCGCAGGCAAAAAGGATTGCCTATCTCCTTAGCAACAGTTTTTTCAATTCTTCGGAGGGCCTCCCACCATGCTTCGGGCGAAACTCTTGTGAGCGGAAGTGGATGTGTAAGGTCCAAGCCGATGAAGAAACCAGGCGTCAGAAGCTCTGTAAACTGGCCAACAGCATTCAAGGTATGATCATAAGAATCTTGCCAGCAGCAACCCTCTGGCCTTCGCGTGCTGTGGGTCAAAAGAGTTGGCCAAAGACACCTGTTGCAACATAAAGATACAAAAGTCATGTCAGCCAGCTGCGCACAGAAATGCTTAGGGGTGCACGCTCCAAAGATTTTGCGATGGAGCTTCTGCTGGGTTCACCACCTCAAAAAAGATTCAAAGGTGGAAAGTCACTTCGAATGCCAAAGCACCAGCTTTGTGGTTTCCATTTATGCCACGTTCAATTTCCCATCCTTTGGGTGGGTAACAATCATCAACCAGACTTGTTTGTTTAAGTTGCAGGCGCTGAAAAGTACAACAAACGCCGTCACGTCGATGACCTCAAATGTGACTCCAGGCAGCTGACATTCTCGAACTGTGGCAAATTGTATGTCGATTGCATGTCATCTTGAGAGTTCTAAGGACTCAGCACCAAAGTTATCTAGCACCAGAATCAACACGTTCTCCTATGAAAGTTCAAGAAGTAAGAATCAAAGAATAACTTAGTGAAGGCACAATTTCAACCCATGGACGAAACCGACATCTGACCTCGCAAAGGTGATGTCCACGTTCCTGCAATTTCTTGCTTGTCTGGACAAGTATGATCCAATACGCTCGAGTATGGTCCAAACTGTTTGTAAACAAATCATCTAAAAATGGCTTGCTGAACAGGAAAACACCCATGACAAGCAATTATTATGCCAAGCCGTATGAAGAACATGCCTCCAACATTGAAAGCACAAAAAATGCTGCCAAACAAGCTACACGAGAGACTCGTTTGAATACATGACTACATAGGCAAGTTGCAAAGGATTCCGGGGCGACAAAGTATCCATTCACCAAAACAACAGCGCAAATAGGAACTTATTGACAGGAGAAGTGCATAGGGACTCCTCTGCATATGGCAGTTGGAAAGAGCAACGTGTTTCGCAGCCACCAGTGATGTCCTGCCCCCGCAGGTCATTGGAAAGAGGTTCAGAATCATTTTAAATATATCCAAATGTTAAATACAATTGTTTTGGAAGGACTCTTGCGAATCTTCAAAAAGTTGCCGTGCCTGGTAGAGGTTACACAAAGGCTGAAAATCCCAGGCTTGTGGCGCTTCGATGCGAATCTGGCCAAGAGAAAGGTGGAAGCAAATGCAAAGAGCGTCAACGCTTCGGGGGTGGCTCAAAACGAATGGACTCAGCTCTGCTTTTATGCGTTTTGATGATGGTTTTGTACTACTGTGGGTTTCTTGCTTTCCGGCTGGTGAAGTTTGTTCCTGACATTTCAGAGCTATGGACTCTGAACCTTCTTGAGGATGTGGATGTGATGAAATATTTCAAAAAACATAAAATATGATATCATCATTCTATACACATGACATAGTCATAATATGCCATAATCATGTGTCATAGTATACAAATTCATTACCAAGTAATCTGTAATGAATTATATGATCTATGTATATAGGTACTGTGCCAATGCTATGTGATCATGTGGTCAAACGCGTCTTTTCCAGGGTGCTTGCTGTGCCTTTAGCGGTACAGTACCAGCATGAAGTGCGAGAGAAACGACGAGGAAATCGGACCAGCCCGTTTCGGTTGGCCCACCCCTTCATTTTATCTCAATTTAGCAAATGTGCATCATTTGGTCATATTTAAATGGCGGTGCCATAGAAAGGCTTTGAAACTGTCACAAAACTGAGTCACTGCTTTTGTTGTGTCTTTCCTTATTACCCTCAGGCATTCAGTAGTGTGGCAGCAGGTGAGTGTCCTTAGATGTCCACAAGATTCATCCAGGCTGCAAGTTACGCAGCTCAAGTGCCAAGGTGAATACCTCCCATCCAGCGCCACAGCGCGTTCTGAAAGAACTGGGGGTTGTCACCTCAGTGAAGCATGTAGAAATCAGGATGACAGCTACAACGTAAGGAATCATATATGAACATAGTAACAGAACTTCAATAGTTGATCAACATTTGAACAACATATTGGTCCATATCGCCCAACTTTCAATGTTGGGGTCCAACGTAGGAAGCACATCTGAGGCAAGAACTTATCAAAACTTGACCATTCAGCTGGGAGATTGCAGGGCTTTCCTCGGCCAATCAGTTAGCAGCTAGCATTTGTATAAATTAACGTATAATAAAATATAATATATCTGATATTCAAAATTCAATGCACGTTTGAAACATTTTGTAACACTTCACTCTCTGACAAGCGCACCCAGGAGGTTGCTGAAAACCTGGGTCTTGAGAGGGTACATGCTGTTGCTGCGCTATTCATGATGGAGTGGATCCGTACTGGAATGGTCGCAGATTGTTGCGTATCTAGAGCAACCAGCGCTGTATGATGTACAAACACAGCTTTGCTAAAGGCTATTCAATCACTTCTCACCCATCAACATGGAGTGAACGGATTAAATAAATCACTTTCGAATCTTTCTCAAGTTAAGTGGAGATTGAATGGGATTGTCCTGCCATCAAGAGGTCAGTTTCGGTCTTCGAGCGGACCATGGACTCACTGCTTGGCACATTAGAGTCATCGGCGGCTATGGCCTCATACTTCTAGGATAGCAACACTTACAACGCTTTGCTGAGGACCAAGCTGAAGTGGAAACATGCGATTTTTTTCCACCTGAGCATATTTTTGGCATGAACATGCATGAACAATAACTTACACCTCTGCTCTGACCAGCCTCAAGAGAACAATGCAGTCATGGACGAGATGACGAGAGTATGTTTTTGTTTCAGATTTCAGAAACTCTAACTTCGTTGTCACCCGAGGCAGCAGCACAAGTTGCTTCTAGGCCTTCCACCCTGGCACATTGTAACATGTTAGAGTGTCTTCCCAGGAGAAGCGATCAAGAAAACAAATCAAGTGATTGTGACGTGTGTATTGTGTTTTTTTCGTGATGGATCTTCTATGAATTGAAACAATCTCCTCAAACAAAGTACGCCACTCTTCCAAAGGACTGAGGACAATCAGTCGTGTCCGTTGTGGAAGTAATAAAGCCAGACGCGCAGCGGTCGCCAGGGACAAAGGCCTCATCCAAATTGGAGCCAATTTTGGAGCAAACTAAAGGGATAAAACATGATAAAACGTAGAAACAATTGAATAGCACAAAATACCGGTGGTGTATCAACCTGATAACTTGTAATCAAATCATAAGAAAAATTATCAGAATCGTCAGAATATAGGCTTTACATGCAACTTCTGATTTCAACCGACAAAAGATTTGAGGGGTCTAGGATTTCTAGATGTGAAGCATGACAATATTGGCTCAGCATCACCAATGGGCTAGCATGAAAATGCACTAAAGCCTAAGGCACCTAGTGCATGTCACACCTACACACCTTACATCAGGCCCAGACTAAGTTCACCATTTCTGTCGCGGACCACTTCACCAACACCTTGCATTCTCCACGATCTCAGATATGCAGTTTTCTTCAGACTGCAAAAAGCTGAGAAAGAACTGAGATTGACACAAGTTACTCGCGAGCCATGCAGGAGCGCACTTTCGCAAAACTCCAATGCACCTTGCGCAGCACATTTTTGTATAGACACTTGCAAGATGTTCCAAACATTTTTCTTGAAAGCAAGAAAACAGAACCCTAAGTCTTAATGGAGCTTTGAATGCATGCGATAAGTCTGCAATACTCCTCGACTCTTTTGTCAAGTGAAGGCTTTGTGTCATGGCCTTGTGCCCCAAGATCTACACAGCTCATAGCATTGCAGGACGCATCCTCAGTTGGTGCCGCTAGACTATGAACCGTTTTGCGTCATTTATTCCACTTCATACTTTCTGAACTGCACATGGACCTTCGTGTTTGGAATCCTGACAAATCCACCCAGAAACATCGAGGAACATTTGGGAAGATGATGGAACATGTATGAACGTGAACCATGGCATCATGTCATCCGATATCCATTTATCATTCATATATCATTTATATACAGTCGGATGTAGATAAATGTATGATAAATATTGTATATCACTTTATCTCTGTCTCCGTACACCGTTACAGGCAACCTTGCTGACCGCTTGGTTGAGACGGGTCACTACGCCATGGATGAGGTGAGCCAATGCAAATCCGCGCCAGGGTTCTGGCACGTCCTCGATACAACAGGACAACCGGTTGCAGGTTGATGGCAAGCCTGGAAGCTGATCAAACAATCCAAAAACATCCAAAAACGTTGGGAGAAATCAAACTTCAGAAACAGTTGCACGGGTTAGAAAAACTTGGAAAGGGTTTCGACACCGATCACCAATCCCATGAAAATTCTGTGAAAGAAGCTGAGAAGAATTTTGAGAACTCCAGTGAAACTCATTGAGGCCGAAACAGAGAAGGAAGCTTCCTTGCAGAACCTCCTGAGATGAAACAAGATGCTGCCGCAATATGTGAAACTAGCTTCTCAGATCTTCTCAGCTTCTTATTCATGGATACCAAACAAGAAAAATGCAATGCAACCTTCTTTCTCAAGGTGGTGTGAATGCTGCGAAAAAAGACCTGAGCTGCCTGAGGTTGCCGCCCGTGACTCATTTGGAAGAGAGAAACATCATGACCATGCACGGAGATCTGAAGGGTGAAACCAGGAGAGCATGACATCTTATAACATCTTCAAACTGAAGGAATGACAGTATGTAGAAACAAAAACACTCACAGCAAGGATGGTGGCTTGGTTGTCCTCATGGACTTTCAGTTCAACTGTTGCTTGTATCGCAATGCAACAGCTCCAAGGGGCTCAGAGTTAGGACCGATTCCATATAATTATATATATAGTCCTTTCGACTGAACATGAAGCAATACGTACCTTCACCGACATGTCACCGACATGAATTAGAAACAACACGATCTTGTCGTAATCTTACTCAGGGGTGGGGGGTGCGACTCATTCTACTTATACAGGCGGCATGATGCCGACCACTAAAACTAAAAATGAGCGAAATGCTAAAGTATGATGAACACATCAATTTTTCTGCAACCGGCTAAAACAAAAAAATGTTGATCCCAAATCGGAATATCCAATTTAAGAATTTCGGGTTTGCCGGGTGTAATCTGCACTTCCAAAAATGTCCAGCTGTCCCCTATCAATTGAACTCCCACCAAGCAGGCCACTGGACGCGGAAACGTCCATTCACCCCCGCTACGGCTAGAAGCTATGGACTGGAGGCAAGAGCTTGCCCAAAAGACATCCGAATACAACAAAAAACGCAAAGAAACATTCGTCTCCATCATTTTTCTGCCAAACAGATTGTTGTTATCAATCACTACCTAGAAATCGGACAACTTCAATGTGCCCGCTCTGAGCTGCTATGAAAAGAGGCGCTGCACTGTCATTAGTTCGGCCTTGGTCTTTGTTGGCACCTGACTCAACCAGAAATCGGACAACTTCAAGGTGCCCGCTCTGAGCTGCTATGAAAAGAGGCGTTGCTCCATCAAGTTCGGCCTTGGTCTTTGTTGGCACCGGACTCAACCAGAAATTGCACAACTTCAAGATGCGCAAATGAAGCTGCTATGAAAAGAGGTGTCATTCCATTGTCTGTCCGGCCTTGGTCTTTGTTGGCACCGGACTCAACCAGGAATCGGACAACTTCAAGATGCCCCCCTTGAGCTGCTATGAAAAGAGGTGTCATTCCATTAACTGCGGTGCCTTGGTCTTTGTTGGCACCCGACTCAACCAGAAATCGAACGACTTCAAAGTGCCCTTCCATAGCTGCAATGAAAAGAGGTGTTGCTCCAATCATCAGACATCCTTGGTCTTTGTCGGAATCGGACTCAACCAGAAATTGGACAACTTCAAGGTGCCCATTCTCAGCTGCTATGAAAAGAGGCGTTGCTCCATTGTCTCTCCGGCCTTGGTCTTGGGTGGCACCAGCTTCAAGCAGTAGAAGTACACATTTGAGATTTCCGTTTGAAGCTGCCGCGTACAGGGGCGTGACTTGATTTGCATCTTCAAAATTGGGACTTCGTGGCTGGTTCAAGTGCTGCTCAAGAAGCTTGTCATCATTTTCCTCACATGCCACCATGAGGCCCTGATCCTGCTCCCTGTCAGGCAGCTGAAGCTCCAGGATCACAAGCTGTAACACCTGATTGATAAAGTTCTGATCTTCTATCAAGGTTTGATCATCATCCAGTTCGCAGTTGTCATGAAGGAGGCGTAGTCGGAAGCGTGGGATGCCAATTTTTTGTGCCAAGCGCTGTTTTAAGGCCTTCACTGAACCTTCTGCCACATCCACTTCTTCAAAAACCGCAATTGATTCACCCGTCACTGCGGAAAGCACTTCTAGCATGGGACAACTGTCAAAAAAGGCCCAAGAAGTCAGAAACAAATCTGAATATCACTGCTTTGTTAAAACGCCTCGAACCAAAAGTGGTTGCCCGAGAATCATGCATCCTCAGAACAGCAGAAACAGCAACAACAACAACAACAACAACAACAACATCATCAACAACAACACTCCAAACATTCATTGAGCTGGTTTTCCTCATGCCAACAAATGATGTAGTTCCGGATTGGCAACCTCAAAAGTCTCAAGGATTTAATGTTAAATGGCTATCTCTTGGCCTGCAAAGGCGTGGGCCCGTCCAACCTTCGGGCAAGAGCGAAAGCTGGAGTTCTTCATTTGGTTGGCTTTATACTGAAAACAAAGGTGCTTCTACCGGAGTTTGTTGCAACTTCGCACGAAAAGTCACATCCAGCTTCTGGGTCCCTCGTAAGAGAGAGCCAAAGAAATGGCATCTTTTTGTAATATCTGGAAAGGAAACCGTTAGATAGACCATGTAGTAGAAAAGCATGATTGGAAAATCCATTATATAATGTCCAAGGTTTCTGATTTCTGAAGTTTTTGCCTAAACCAGGAAATTCTGCGGCCTGTCCCTTTTCATTGCTCAGCTCAAGGCTCTATGGCAAAGTCCGAACAAGCAGCATGATATGCCAAAGGTGGTTGATGAACTCCATCCTGTGCGAGCTTCCACTAAAAACATTGCCTGTGGTTTTTGAGAACAACACCGTGAGGATTGTTTCTTTTCACCTGCATCAACTAAGCACCTAAAATCATGCCAATATGTAGCTTTCAAACTGGTGTTGGGTGTATGACTGGGAAAATATGGGAAAATCACACTGTGGAGGATCAACATGGCAAGTGTATCACAATGGATGCCACATGGACTGCAACTGTCTTTCCCAAGATTTGCCCGCCATTCAATGAGTTGAAGATCGAGTTTTTTGGAGGGTCCGGCAGGTGAGGTGGATGAGGTGACTATATATCAGCTTATATCACCATGGTATCTTGACCCTGAATAGCACAAGGATGGAGAAGGCAAAGAGGGAAACTGAATGGTCACCACGTGAATGTTTTAGTAAGTCGTGGAGTTCAAAAAGCTTGTAAGTCTCATGTTTACTGTAAGAATAATGGAGATAGAAAGTCCATGAAAGCAGGCCCATTCAAAGAATAAGCTACTGCTTGTTTGCTTTAGAATGCTTCAGGTCAAGTTCTTACATCTTATTCTTTCAGGGAAATATACAACACTTTTTGGAACTTCCCACGATCCAGGCTTGCTTCGGTTGGAGCCTGGCGCTGTTGCGACGCAGAGGCCGAGTACATCACACATTGTTGGTCGCTGAAGGGCGTGGCCTGGTGTTGGACACATTGCTTTCGAGGCAATGTCCTCCAGTCCGCTGCAAGTCGTACCAGCACTTCGTTATTAAAATTAACGCTGGAAACAACATTGAACAACAGAACCATGCAGGCAGAATAGTTCTGGTCAGTTGTGACTGGAATCTCGTGCTAGAGGTAGAGCTTCCAGTTGACTAGAAACATCTGCAGTTTGAAGTTTGAAGGAGCAGGAATTTCATAGGTCTTCCTTTTGGCAGCTAGAACACCAAGAAATTATTGACCTCGCTGTATAGTCTTTTGTGTGTGTGTGTGCATGTGTTCTATTTTTTTTCCGAGTTCTTTCCGGATGGTTCAAATGTGTCCAAGGGCCCATATACAACATCCTGCAACCATCCTGTTCTGCGGGTCTCTCTTCTTGAGATCTCGATGGAAGACTTCTGAGTTTATGACCATGGCTTGCGCATTTTTCGCCACCACTCGTCCTCCCAAGATGCGGATGTGACTTTTTCACGTGCCGCTTGATTCGGAAATGTTGCACTATACCGTCAGCGTCATTCCCAGGGAAATGCAAGTCCAAAGAATTAGACAACACCTCCAAACTTCCACGACTCTGTTTCTCAGGCATCAGCATGCACTGGTTTGATGCCCCTGCCAGTTATGTACATGTTAACCGCAAACTTTCGAATATACAGCGCATTTGTTTCTATACGGCATCTGTCTGTCCATCTGTTCATTGAATATATTTTGTTCTGAGACAGAACTAGTCCTATGCCAGTTTCAATCCACTTCTATCATCAATTCGCCCCGGTGCTCCTTGGATCCTTGTCATCCCAAGCTTCCTGAATGAGTTCAGTCACGGCATCATTGGTGGTTCGGATCATGGAAGTCGTAGTTGAATTTGTGCATGCAAAAGCTGCCTTTGAACCCCATCGGGCTGACTGCTTGATAGTGACAATCCCAAGATCCAAATTCGGCATATAGCATCATGTAATCTCATCTTCAAGCTGCTGTGAGACAGCGTGAGAAAGCCCCAACAAAATCTTCCACTGACATAAGTTATAAGAAACTAAAAAACGAGTATTAGACTAGGGCTAAAAGCCTATTGTACTCTTTCATCCCTGGATCATGCCGAGTATCTGCAAGGAAGAATCTGCTGGTGATTCCTGGCAGTGCCACAAAGCTGCAAAGACTATACCGCTGTGCACATGCATCGAACGTGGCATTGTCGGAATGGCTCAAAAAATCTCATCACACAAACCTATACTCATATCGTCACATCAATATATTTCACGTAAAAGAATCCATATTATGCAAACTATTACAGTACAAACTTACATACTCTAGAACTAGAATGAATAATAAAAATCATAGCCGGGCCAAAGGCTTGATGACTCAATTTTTGCAGACTCATCCAGACTCTCTACGGAAACTCCATGAACTCGAAATCCTTGAGCCACTGCTTGTGCAATCAACATAAGGCTCGGACGAATTGGTTCAGGATATCCTGGCAATGAAAAAAGGAGGCAGCATCTTGCCATGGGTTGACTTGATTGCATCGGTTGTTCAGCAAAAATATCAGGTGCCTGCTATTGACTTTGCTTTTCCAAGATGGTTCAGTGTCAGATTTTAGGACATGCATGCGGAGGCTTTGATCACTCCCGATCTGTATACACGATGGCACAAAATGGACCACAACCACAGGACTTGAAAGGTACCCGGTATTGAAAGATATTGAAAGATGAAGGATATAAACACCCCACCAGACACCTTTTCCCATCCTTTCCCCCCTTGTCCGGCCTCTGCTGATTTGACGGTCAGCCGACCGACCTGAAGGTCGATTTGAGCCATGAAGTCACAGCAGACAATGGTGGAAAGATGGGTGGAAAGGCAGCCCAAATTCAAACATCAGTGAATCATCTACCAGTCGGTGCAAACAACTCTTACAAGTAAACAGTGTGAATTGCAATGGAACAACATGACTGAGATTTAAACAATCCTAGGAGTTTCTTGATGCTGTATGAGTGATTTATTCATCTGGACCGTTGACACGGATTTGAATGCATGATCTGAAAGCCAACTGCATTGTGTCATAGATGATTAGTCTTTCTAGTCCTATCAGAATTCCCTGTGTATTTTGTATAATCATAAAGAGATACTATACTACAATCATAAATCATAAAAACATACTGACATACAGTACAATTGGTACCATCCGGTACACACTATTCTCAGCTCATGTTCCATACGGTTTCACCCAACCCCAACCCGCCCCAAACACAACTTCGAGGGATTCCGAGCCAAGGTCCGGAGCTCCCGGTGTGATGCGTCCTGCCAAAGGGATCCACAGGGTGGGAGGCGGAGCATTTTTTTCAGGTAATTCTCACCATCATCAGGGCTGAGGTGGATATACCTCACCCCAGGGTCATGAATGGAAGATATCAAATGATCTCACCTTTTTAGCAGATTTTATCTCATCCAATGGCCCGAATCTCACGCCTCTTTGACGTTTTGGAGAGCACACCTGTGCCCACACTGTGAAACATTGAGTGATGAGAATAGATCTAAACAAAAGGTATTCGTTTGCTGCTCATCTGCTTAGTGACTTCAATTATTGATCTGATTGATCTGAGAAAGGTTTCTAGTTTGGATACACCTGCGTTGGCGTTCAAATCGATCACTGAGGTCTAAACTATTGACTATTGACGATGGCAAGAAACAACAGGTATCCAAGATAAGAAAAGAGTCATCCACAACACAAATTGAATCAAATGGATGTCCAGTGATATTCACAGATCTCTTTGCATACAAGGCACACTGCAAGGAGCAAGATGAGGAGAAGCACACTGGCGAGGATCAGAATCCAATTTTGCGACCTCAAATAGCCGGTAGGAACGAGGATTTGACTGGGCGCTAGGAGGGAGGCCATTAATGTGGGTTGACATTCTCTGCACCTAGATACTGCATTGTACGGTTATGGTCATGCCGGAAGCATTTGTGCTTTTTGTGATCGATCAGTCAAGATGCACTTGTCCGTTGTCATACTTGCTAACTGCAGTATCTTACTTATTTACCCTATCTAATTTCTATCTAATCATATCTGGAGTCAATGTGATGAAAGTGAGACACTGTGTCACTGCGTGCAACTTCTACAACTTATATTCATATTTACTATAGGGGCAGTAAACTCTCCAGGCCGAGTAGCAGCAAGGTCTCTTCTCCTTCGACTTTCACGACAACCTTGGAACGGGTCCAACGTCAACTTGTCTGGAAGCTCAGTAGGGCATGGTAGCGCGGTGACTAGAGTGTGCTAAAAAATCGGACGCTGGAAAGGAGCCTTGGAACTCATCATGAAATAGTAATGAAATTGTCTTCGAACCCATGAGTTTCAAATAAAGCCTGAAACTGCTAGTGGATAGCTCTTGTTGCACATTCTCCTAAAGATTCATTGTTCTTCAAAAACCTATAGACATACGGCATACACCTCCCAAAGTCACACTCCATTCATCCCTCCAAGTATGCAAGTCATTGCCAGAGCCCCTCACTGCTGGAGTACTTATCTCATCCACCTGCGCTGACAGTTGACGTCCATGAAATTCTTGGGGGGTGGGTTGTATTAGGTTGTCCTACATTAAAATAGCTCTTAAAAACTGCCTCAACCAGTGCGAACAAATAAGCAAATCAAAAAATCAATGTAACCAGTGAGCAAGCCGCTGCAGCACGGGATGCACCTGAAACAGAGATGTCACATCGGTGTCAGGACGAGTCCTGCGCAGTGAAGCAAAGCATCTGCCAATCTGTTTGATTGAATATAATCAAATTGTTAATCTCGAAAAGAAGCGAACTATGGAAAGATGTGGAAACAATTCCATCCTCCCACGATGGTAGGGTGCATGCACCACTACAGACCCAGCTGTACTTGCAACTTGTACTTCTTTCTTTTCTAGTCCACGGAGAGGAAGGCTTCTTGTCATGTTGCCACTGTTCCGCTCCTTTCTTTGCTTTTCGACCAGATGTAGATAAGACGATTCAAAACGCAGCCCAGATCAAACTGACGCACTGGCCTTGATATCACTTTTCGTGCGGGTCGCGGCCGCTGTGGCATGGCCAATAACATAACGTCATCACCTGGGCGTGTCTGGATGTCGAGTGCCGGGGGAGATGATGATAGTGCCTGGATGCTCATCCCAATGTCAGCAATACACCGCTAAACAGAAGTATACCTGATAACCCCACTTGCAAATCGCCCACTCTATTGGAGGACCATCCAAGCGGTGACGTTCTTAAAAAACACAGACCCTACATAGAGAACCACGTCAGTCACATTTGGGATTCACAATCAATACCGAAACGCAGAGCGCCCGCCCAAGTGTCTTGACAAGGCTATCGCACTTTGAGGCACAATGGTATAAGTTCAAAGAACCCATGGTTTGTACCTCATGGAGACCTGTGTTGATGGCATAAAATCAAGAATCCGCTTGTTGTGCTTGTTGCCTCCAACAAATGTTCACATACGGACGATAGAAGTGTTCCTGTATTTTATCGCAAAAGCCTCCATAACACTAACCAGGATCCGGCCTAACCCGAGCAATTAAAACGCTTGAGGTCCGTACTTTCTTCTTCTAGATTCACCTGGAAAAGCTGGAAGGACACCACTAGCACCCTCGTGGAAAAAGATATTTAGAGCCTGGAAGTCCATTGAACCTCTACAAAATCGATTGCTAGAAAGACCTCTCAACTGCCATACATAGGCGAAGATCAGTTCACAAGTCAAAAATATGACTTGAGCATTGGCGATCATCACCCTGCCCCATCACACTCTTTCTGGCAGTATCTGAAGACAAAAGGCCTGGACTTTCCGCTGAGTGCAATTCTCTGTTGCCTCAATCTGACGCATTTGCCAAATTTGCATGGATTTGCCAGATGGGATCTATCAGAACTGTGGGGTCAATATGGGTCAATCATAACTGTGGGATCATTAATATTCCATGATGACATTCCGACTGACCAGTTGGGCTATTGCTTCAAACTTCAATGATATGCGACCCTCATAATTTACAAAAGGCTGCCATCTGGATGTTGACATATCTGGGACCACGACATCCTTTAAGACTTGCACGTGTAACACACCAAGGTCGCAACGAAGGTAACAGAAGTCAAGGAAATGAAAAGAAACCTTGGACAATCTCATTGAAAACCACTCTTGGACATGGGCAAACTAAAACCAAGCAAATCGCCAGCAACATCTCTTTGACAAAGAATGTGATTCATCCAACTACATCCATTGATATGGTCTCATTCGTAAAGAGACTGTTCCATCTTTGCATGCTCATTTTGCCGCTCCCTTGTGGCTGGCCGACTTTTGCTGATCTAAAATATATCCTGAAATCTTCCTTGTAAATCAATGCGAATGCGAATCATCACGTTCTCTCAAAAACCCATGGCCACGAAGGTCTTTCCATTGAAGACAAGCGGCAAAATGTGCTGCGTTCGATCCATCAAACCTTTGCAGAGATCCAACCCAGAAATGCTTTTGTAAGGGGATGGCAACTAGAACTTCATGGTTCACCAGTTTGGGATGGTGAAACTGCCAGCCAGGTCCTTAGGTTGTTGGATTTCTTAGTCAACAATCTGGTGGGAGCAGAAATTCCCCAAACACCTTCCCTTTATCCAAAACATCTTTCAATAGAGACTTGCTCCGAATTTATGTCACGAAACATACCTGTCAACTTGTTTCAAATTCATTCTGCACCATTTTGCTGAGTCTGCACAGTTTCACTGGGTGCTGTGCTAAATTCAAACTCTCAGCGTTGTCTCGTGGTATCTCACAAGGTCATGCCTTAGGTGAAGAAATTTGACATGGCGATTGGTCGATATTTTGCCCGTGGATGCATTCAACAAGCAGTTGATTTTGCTCTCGTCTGCCTCTGCAACTCTTTTGGGTTTTTGTTTAATGAAAAATTTCACTGTGACTAGGACTCGGTTCACTTGGTGTAGTTGAGGCAGAATCCATGAATACGGATTTAGATTTGGAAACAGGGCAAAAGAGGTCAAAAGAAGTCAAAATACAGACCAGAAGTTTCTTAAAGGCATCTAAAGAACATAAGTTGCAAGTTTCCTAGAGACTATCGAAAGATACCTGGACCTTTGCACTCTCGTCCTTGCAGAGCGCAGTTGCAAATCCCAATTTCATAAAAAAAATGAGATAACAGTACACAGCACAAGTAGTGACAGTGTAACATTCTGCAAAAGCTTTTGGGGTCATTTGGTCTCTCGACGGCTCTGAGAACCAACTTATGTATATATATCATCTCAACCAAGGCCCATAATTGTGTTCAGGACAGAAATACTCAGAAACAGTCCGCAAGCTGAAAAAACCATGCACACATTCACACATACACAGTCCAAGGCGCTTCTACATACGAAGGGGTTCGGTGCGCTCAAACTATTGAGCCAAATGCTGCGAGAAATGCAGGCACACTACTTTCATTACTGCTTAGAATAGACGATTTAGGCATAGAAGAAGTAGCAGAAGTATTGAATGATACTGAATGTATTGTTGAAGGACACTCAATACTCTGAAACACCCCCCGTAGTGTTTTCATTCTTGCCTCTTTGGAGCTATTTTTACAAAATCCTTCACAGTGAACAAGCGTGTGAGGTCATCACGATGCAATCACTGTCTTCGGAGAACGTTGGGAGATCTGTTGTGAAAGCAACAGGCATCATCAGGAATCAGGAAGTTGGTATGGTAGTCATAGAAAACCTGATACCTTCCTGGACAAACATTCCGTTCCCAGCGAAAATGCCTCGTTGATTGGTTGACCTAATGGCAATGGTCGTTGAAAGCGAAGTTGCAATCGCACCTGATCAGGTTGATGACGGTGCACGGGCAAGTTCGGAAGGTTCCACTTGGATGTTTGCAAATTGAATATCAAGGAATCACCCATTTGTATGTAAGAACTTGGACAACACAGTTTGGGGTTTGGTCATTCAAAGGAACATTCAGTGCAGGAGCTGGTATTGATTTGCCAAGTCAACTTGATTCAATTCTACCGGCCAATACTACTTTGATCTCCGCAAGAAAAAGTGATTGATATTTCGTTTGACCCACGAGCTTCAAGGTGGTAGTACTATATGAAACAGGTGTGGGCTGAAGCTCATTTTCAAAAGAACCGTCCCATAACTCGTAATTGTCACATCGAAAGAGAAACCGTACCTTGTTGCTGGCATTGGGAGCCTTGGCCGAGCCGCTTCCAGTAACAAACACAGTCAGCAAATGTCAGCAAACCACACCCCAAATATTGAGCTTCAACAGCATCACCTGGACCTGATCCTAAGCCTCAGCACCATCACCAGCATCACTATGCATCATGAGCAACAGCAACACTATCAACGTCATTGACATCCTCATTTTCATATACTTGGTAGAGATTCATACCTTTTCATAGTCGTCACCAATGATCACCAAGGAATGATCAGCGATCTTAAACGGGGCTCCAGGCCGGTGTGCTGGGCTGCAAGGAGAGCAGTTCAAAACCAAAGTCTGTGAGTTCATAGGAAGGAATCTGAGAACGCGGCTGGGTCGGCTTCGAGCTCAACATGAAAATGATCTGAACAAAACACTCTGAAACTACAATCATGATTTCATGACAATGTGACAATATACAACTGAGTAACTGCCTCTTTGACTAGTTCTACCATCTTTGATAACTAGAGTAACTAGAGATGCGCTTTGCCTCCATGTTGGCTTCCAAGACTTGTCGGACTTCATCCCGTATCAGGACTCCCCAACCTCCACAAAATTGTCAAGAAAAAATTGTGTACGCATAATATATATAATACGTATAGGATGTATGAATGTGTAGTGATTATCATATTTCATTTGTAATTTATACGTACAAGTAATACCATGCCAGCACATGCCAGAATCAGAACTACCTGGCAAGAGATGATTAGCTATGTTGGTTCAAGATAGTACTTGTTTTGTGCAGATTGATTGCAAATATAATATCCTACAAAAAGACATGCTCTCGTGGTATCCCAATGTGCCAATATAACTCCTGTTGAGCTTCCCAACCGCTGGAACCGTAGATAGTGGCAGGATTCCTGGTGTTCGGTAAGGCGAGGAAGGATTGACCGCAAATGTGCAAACACGGGAGACGAAAGTTCTTGGCCTTTCTGGTAAAACAGGATCTGATGACTGGTGATCTTATGACAGGGAGGGGCTAGGATCTTCAGCAGCAACGATGCAAGTAAAAAATGGCCAGTTCCATGCCAGTTCCTAAAATCGACTTTACCAGAAACTTGAAAAGTTTGGGAACAGCAAAGAGAGAAGGCAAGTAGCCTTCATGCAGCTCAACTGGGTGTGTACTATTCCAATCAGAATCCCATCACGCCATGAAAATGCATCTTCAATGTCATAAGCATCTTGGAGTCACATCTCTTTATACAGAAGCCTTGGCTGAACTTTAGGATATCCATGGTAGATCCCATTGCCAATTTTTCTTACCAACTTGACTTGTGGATGGAAAGGGGAAAGGACCTCCGCACCTTGAGGACACCGAGAGCTCATACTCATGGTTTGGCAGCAAAGAGTAGCCCTGGTCAGCTGGGAATTGGAGCATCCAGGCTGTCATTTTACAAAATAGCTTGCCGCCTTGGAGGGAAATCAATGTGCCAGAATAGGAGAGGCAGAGATCTTCAGAGTGTCAATGCCACTGTCAATGCTTGATGGCCCTTAGAGAATCCCTGAGGCAAAGGCCATGAAATGTTGGGAATGCAAAGATGTTATAGATTCTAGATGATAAGTCTGATAAGTAGCGAAAGTACATTGATTTGACATGGATGTCAAACCAAATGGGGATAATAAATGCAGGATTGTGAAACCCGCGTGTCTTCCTTCTAAATCTAGAATCAATTTCCGGTCTTGAAAAGTCAAGCAAGCATGACTTCCCTGGTGTCTGTTCTGCACCTGGCTCACGGTGAAGTCGATGACGTCATGATCATCTACATATTCGAGGCCCGAGGTCACATGGTAAGCGGTGCAACTTCCTGGCCAAAGTGAAGGACGATTCGGCAATGACAAAGGGACACCAAAGTGTTCGAAGGTTTGGAAGTCTGGAAAGTCTGCAATTGAGGCTAAGAAAGGAGCAAACCGAATAAACAAAGCAAGTTTGATTGGGTTCCAAAGAAACTATACAGTCTTGCAGAGAAAGGAGTGTTTTACTGCTGGCTGTGCCAACGGAATCCAACATTTACATTTATAACATTGTCACTCTCTCACATACTCTCGCCCTTACTTACTTTATGTGGAAGTCTTCCGTATGCAAAAGTTTTGCGTTATCAGTCTCCTTTCATCCCAGATTGAAAGTTAGACTTCCAGACCATGACAGTCACGATGCTCCCGAAAATCTCAGCAACTCCTGGTGGAATCGCTAGCAGCACCAAAGCAGGTTGGCACGACATCTCAAAGCCCTGGCCAAAGGGGCTTCCGATGAACAGTCCGTGGAAATGAGCTAGGTATGGGCGGGTGAGTCTATGATGATTATATCATATCAAATTACATTACATAATTATAACATCTATGACCTCAATACAAATTCAGAGTCCATTCAGTTCGTTGAAACCTTTCATGCTGAGTCACCACACCTGTGCTGCATGTAATTCCACGTGACCACCAGCCTTAACTTCCACTTGTGGCCTAGGAGGTGAAAGGGAAGGATACAACGCTGAAAGGTCTTTTGAACCTTCAGAAGTCCTTGCGTTTGATCTAACAATTTTTGAAGTGTAAGATTCACTAGAATTTGCACTTAAAATAATTGTGTTTAATCATCGCCGGGATCACCAAACCGGGTTGCCTGTGCCATGGAATTGCCATCGTGTGATAGGTGTGATCTGTGATCTTCTTGGAGTTTGTACAATGTACACGTTTCGGCGGATTCAAAATATTCATAATATCGCTCTATTAGATATGCGACTTGTATCCTACCCCATAGTCCTGCTCATTCAACTGCCTGTCTGCTAGGTTCCCCAAGCCGTAGCCAAAGGAAAATGCTCACAGGACCTGCCATATTGCATTTGAAACAAGTCTAGGCGGTCTAGGTGGATTTCAAAACAGGCCAAGCCAAACATCGATTGGGGCATCCTGCAATGCTCTTTCTGCACCAACGAGTCTAAACTGGTGGGTTCTAGATGTCGATTGACGTTGCTTCCAAAAAGTACAACAAGGATTTTGCAGGCGGTCGTATGGCATATTGCCAGACCAGTTTGTGAATGTTGGGACCCTTGTACAGTATCTGCTCCTAGAGCAATCTGGAGACTTTACTGAACAAAATTGCAGCATCATTTAACTTATTATAGATACATGATCTCCGAGTTCCGGGGTGAAATTCAGCATTCCTGTGATATAGTATTCACTTGGACGATGATTAAGTAATGAAAGGGCTAAAATATGCTAAAATAAAGGGATGATTGTTGGAGTATCTACGACCATGATAAGACTCAAATATCTTCCTCTCTCTCCCTATGAGTCCAAGTGATCATGCAAGGGGGATCGCAGTCCGAACTGCTTGGACTCCACACCGCTTGCTTGCTGGCTGCTTGGTCGCACCCGTGCCTGCAATGTGGAACCCGAGGTTCTTTTTGTTTTGCATTCTTTTGGAAAGCTGGCATCTCAAGACTCTGACACTTCATACTTTCAGCTTTGCCAAAAAGCTTTAGCCTGTGAAAACACAGAAATTTCTCTTCGCCATGGAGACTAGCAAAAAAGGCCTGGATAAACCAGCTGAATTCAAAAGAGTGGTACAAGCATATGTCATACAAGCATATGTACAAGTATGTACAAGTATGTACAAGTATCATCTGGGATCACCCTCTCTCGAGGTGACGCTTGCAATCAAAGTCGAAAAAAAAAAAACGTAATAGGCAAACAAAAACAGTAAACATCCAGCATTTTCCACACAAACACACATACGAAGCATCAAAACAGAAACATAATCTGAGGTGAACACCTGCAACTGCTGGGACAAGTCATAGCCGTCGCCGCGCCCTCGTTGCCTGTCAGGGGGCAAAGCCATTGATGACAGACGGAACCCTGAGCCTTTCCTGCAGAAAGGGACCGACAGTGTGTGACTCCTACACTCCTGAAGGCAACACGAGACAGGGTTCAAACTTCAGGAAAAAACATCATCCAAATCTTTGTGTCTTTCTAACAAAACATCATCATTTGGTGTGAAATTGGCAGGGAGTATATCACTATATTATACTATATTTACGTAAGTATAAAACTGATGCTGGGATGGCTTGTCAAAGAAACACCTCAAATTACAACTCGTCTGATCTCAGCCAATCCCAATAGTGCAAACCAACACCCCACTACCAGAAACCGCTTGATCATTTGTTCCAAAGTCGTGTGGTCCAAACATCTTCTTTTCGTCAATCAAACTGCTGTAGTCAAAATCCCGTTTGCCTACGCTTGATCACATTTCAGAGAGCTCAAGTGCAACTGCAGCGCCTTAACTCCTCCGCAGCACCTTGCTGTGCAGTGACCAAAGGCACATCCACATACGCCGACAAAGTCCACCTTCGATCGGAATGATATTGCATGAAGGTTCCGTTTCTTTCATGGAGGCAGACAAACGAATGGACATGTACAGTACCATTTGTGATGCGAAAACAACATTTTGAAAGGCGTTTTTGGCGATGATGATCCATTGAGTTTTGCGCAGTCTACGCGGATGCAATGTGTTGTTGATCGTTTTTGCAACTGATGTCAAACCGGTTCCATGAAGAGTTGCTGCAGCAAAAGTCACATGTGCTATGAAAATGTTCTGATGAAACGAAATTGCCATTGGTAAGAATTCGATGAATAGTTCAGTTTGGGAGACTGGAGATGCTAAATCAAGGTCTTCTGGACTGTGAAGAGATTCCTTTCTAGTCGAGATACAA
Source organism: Breviolum minutum Mf 1.05b.01 (assembly GCA_000507305.1). Classification (NCBI taxonomy): domain Eukaryota; class Dinophyceae; order Suessiales; family Symbiodiniaceae; genus Breviolum; species Breviolum minutum. Next base: position 114,090 of record DF239067.1, on the reverse strand, counting down.
ATAGAAGCAGCGAGTCCCGATTCAAATCCAAGGCTTCTTCCAAGATTTGGAAGCACCCAAAAATATACAAAAGTCAATGACCAAACAGACCTGAACGGTTTTGTCTTTTTTAAAGCAGATTTTACACTATTTTACCGATTGCCAGTGGAACTGTTTTGTTTGCCTTTCTTGAGGCCTTGTCAGCTGTATTCCCGTCACTAGGTGCCCCGGCCAATTCTCCTCCACGGTCCGAGCTGGATTGATGGCCCGCAGGGACAACTCATGCTCTCCGGGCACCAGACTCACCTGCGCAGAAACGATGCAGCTCCAACCCGTACACCAAGTGAAAGTACAGACCGCGTAATGTGCAATTCCGAAAAAGCTATTTCTCCTCATTCAGCTTCAAAAAACTCTGACTTAACACCGCAGTTCTGAGTCAAACTCCTAATTCCGCATGTGGCATGTTGCCGATTGCCTCCTGCCGTTGCGCTACGGCAATGCGCCCAAGACCGGCACAACCCTGGGCCAAAGATGGTGCAACAGGAGCACTGGACATGGTATAGAAATGGGCTGAAAGGTCGCTTCGCCTCCAGAATCCATTCAAATCTTTTCAACATGTGTGTCTTTTCTCTGAATAAATCGAGTAGACCAACAAACTTTCAACTTCCCCCCCAAAAAACAACTTGCCCTCCGTGAAACTTCAAACAAATTGTAACATCAGTCATGATCATAATAAATGAACCTGAAACATCCTGAAGCAATCATTCCTCTTGGACTGGAAGCCAGGCTTCCCTGCCACGTAGTTTGGGTCTACTGGATTTGCCAGGCAGCCTCTGTCGAACTCAACACCTCGGCAAGTGGCAAGATCTCCGTGAGGTTAACCCGTTTTGTGTTGGAGATCGTTCTCCAGCAAATCATCTAGGAGGTTGGATGCCATGTCTTGAACCTTTACTTGGAAAACTGTTCAAAAACGCGGAAGACGTCGTAACACGGGCTTGTCATGGATGTTGTTCTTTCCTTACGGGAATAGCATAAGCCCGCCATCTAAAAAACTGGCACGGAGATTATGACAAACTAAATGGAAACTCCATGAGACTCATAAGAAATATCATCTTAGGTCACCAGGAATGGACCAAGCCGCTGCATGTGATTGGCATCTAATTTCCAATTTTCTTGCCACACTGACTCTCAAGCCAGCATGCAGGTGGCTGAAGGATGAGGGAATTCCAAAGCGATTACCTCTTCCAGGCGTCTTTAGGTTTCAAACGATGTTGCTACCATTACAGACATTCTACAGTACACGTTGTGTGCACAGTGAAATACAAGGAAATGCAAGCATATACAGTAATATGCCCGAAAATGTCCTTCTTTAAAAGGAACGAGGAACCTCAAACAACGCAGTCTTCCAGTGTTGGGTGGAGTGAAACTTGGAAACATGAAAATGTTGAAAAAACTCAGGCGAAACAAATGACAAGACGACAAAATTATGGATCTGCATACTGTATCAATCACCCTGAAAGCGTCCATGCATCTCCCGATCCATCATTGCAGGCAGCTTGGGCTCCAGACCTAAAGGTGCCTCCACCCGCAGCAGCAGGGCACCTTGCGTCAGGATCCACACAAAACTCTCTTTGAAACACTGCCAGCTGCAATCCATTAAACACCCTCTTTTGAAGCAAAAACATTGCATAAAATCATGAGGACAAACATCACAATGTGAAATTTTCTTTCATGTTTTTCTTTCTGAAATTGGTCCAGAGTCCAGGTGCAACTCCAACAAAACAGGATATAGATAGTAGATGTTTCCGATCAAAGGTTTGTGGAGTCTCACACAACCTCGGCTTCATTCGTGACAAGGCGCTAAGGAATTTCTATGGATTTTTTGTCCTGGACTGACGAAGACTGATGTGCCCAACTCTGAGTCTCTCAACTTATCCCTTTCATGGCCCAACGGACTGCTAGCATCTCCGCAACACCTTGTGCCACCAATGGCGAGCGACACTGGAAGAAGACTGTGACGAATGTGGCCTCTGGTGGCGATGGAAAGTGGATGTTCGTGTGAGTGAGCCCATGAGTTACAAATGTGGATATCCAAAGATCAAGTCTACACATTTGCACGATTGTGTACCATTGCGTGCCATTGCCTACTTGGTATCTACTGTTTTTCTGAATGTTCCATGACCGGGGACGAACCTGGGGGGAGCAAACTTGGGAATCCAAGTTCCGCTGGGTTACCATGGTCATGTCATCAGAAGCCTCATGGTCTAGAGTTGGTCATGACTCTTTGGTAGCTACTGAAGTTCACCTGCAACAAAAATCAACATGTGGCTCTGGCTCCACTATAGTGCATTATCACCGTCAGCACCATTTCACCCTCATTTTGCAGGGAAATAGTCAAAAGATTCTTTTTCCAAACACATGGCCAAATACTGTGCTGTTCCCAATTCCCAGTGCCCCCAGCCTTTCGTGGCACATTATGGCCATGCTGTGGCACCTCAGGCAGATGACACTAAGGTACAGCTGGAGATCAGCAGGATCATTTTTTCCAACTATGATCTGCGTCTACCGGGAATGTGCCAACATTTAGCCATAGTGACATCCTGTGAAGTGAAACGGCAGATGTATCTTTCTTGTCCAAAAAACGCACACACAATGTGTGGCCATTTCAAAAACACCTTCGGAACCACCAAATGGAAAAATTTCACCAAGTTCAGAGGTTCACTACACACCTCTGGTCTAATGTTCTTTGTCGATTCCTAACCCAAATAAACCCTGTACCCGCCCGTGACCCATTTCTGTAATTTACACATAGTGGGTGTCTGCATGTGTTTGAAACTTACAGTTGCACGCCTTGTCCAGGCTCCCGCACCACGCGAACGCCCAAAGATTCCTTCAGCGCAAAGCCGCGGAAAAGTGCGTCGTTGGTGAACCTGGTCGTTTCGGGTTCCGACGCACCGGATTCCTTGGGCCCCCCTTGCGGAACTAGGGTTTGGAACCACCCTATACACATTCATGGACCAGATCTAGCTATGTGCAGCTAGGGTTTACGTCAGGACTATAAGATCATGAATTTTGTGAATTTTGGATCTGAATCAAAGCCTCTGGCAGAGAAAACATGACGTGCCAGTGTTGGTGTGCTAGGAATGAAGATCGATGCAAGAAGACTTCGTCTTTCAGACTTGTACGGCTTTTGATGGTGTCTTTTTCAGGTTTCCTCCCTGCCACCCAAACCAACTGGCATCTTGCCATATCCAAAAAAGAAATTGTTGTTTGACAGCCGGAGAAGGTAATTGGCACCTGGATTAGCGGATCTTCCTGGTCTGGAACTTCTGCATTTAGGATGAATCGTCCCCAGCAGACAAGTAAGTAAACCGGGTGGACATATCTTTTCAGTGAATGTTGGAGTAGAGAACTTGTTCAAATGTTCTACAGTACAGGTTGGCCGTTGTCTCGGGTTATTCCCTAGAACCCTAGCTCATAGGATCCAGTGAATCTGCTTCCAGGCCTCAGCAGTGTGTTATCCAGCTCCGCTGGGCGTGGCCCACAGCCAATTCCTGGAGAGTTAGACCATTGCTCAGAAATAGCTGTCTTGAAGCTTAAGCAATTCTTAAAGAAAGTGAAGCACTAATCTCTACAGTACTGTTGCTTAGAGAGCAGATGTAATGTTTGGCGAGAGCGCAGAGTGGAAAGGGCAGGCGCTCCGCTTTTCCAGAACCAAGTCTTCATAATCAGCTTCCCGCATCTTGAAATATCCTTTCAAACTTCCTAGCCGACCCGAAAGCTTTCTCACAACTCCAACACGTCAAACCCCAAAGTCTTGAAGCCTAGACACCACCACCACCACCACCACCACCACCACCACCACCACCACCACCACCACCACCAACAACAACAACAACAACAACAACAACAACAACAACAACGGCGACCACTACCACACCACTAAATAGTACGCTTCCAGAATAGCAAAATAGAATATTCTCTAAGAGAGACTGCTTTTTCACCTTCAAGCTTCTTGCATCACTGAAGGCAATATATTATCCCGTTCAGTGGAACTTTCACAGAATCTCGCTTCGAATCGAAATTGCAAGACTAGTCCTGTGTGAGCGTCCACCTGCACCAGCCAAGCTTGGCCGATATCTTGCCATTCCGACCTGTTAGGTGTCGCCTCAGCTCCAAGAATCCGAGCTTTCTTGGCTGCAAGGACAAAAAGAGACCCCAAGAAAACAGGGAAAACAAAAATTGTAATATGATAGCATGCGCAGTGTATATATGTATAAATAAATATATATACATACAGAATACCGCAGAATACATATACGCATAACACAAACATGCAGTGGAAAAAAAATCGAAAAAACAGGATCCGCTATGGCTGTTATTTTGAATTTTGGGAAGCAAACCTTCAACTTACCCCACGTATCCCCGCTGCAGCCAATCACACTCCGGATGGCAACATCTACATCTATGGAAATGTCTCACCTCCATCAAGCAAAAACGATCATGATCTGAAATAACTTTAAGTCTAACAAATGAGGGACCTGAAAGGATTTGAAACGCTGCTTTAATCAGTTGAGCTACTATCTGCCGAGAAATGTCTTTCTTGGAATGACATGCACAATTGCATCATGTTTGCCTGGTACTAAGAAGAAAACAGGATCAGTCAGCAGAATCTGATACATGAATTTGCTTTGTATGTAAGGTGTAATTTATGTTAGATAAATATATCATTATGTAGTATACTAAATTTCCTGCAAAGCAGTCCTTGGCCACCTGAGATGGGGCTTTGACTCTGGCCAGGAAAGTCATCACCTTCACCTTCCTTGGCTGCCCCACCGGCGTGTCTGCACGAAAGCTGAAACGCACAGTGTTTTCGCACTGTGCAGCCTCGTTGAAACCTGAGTCCCACAATTTGGGCACAAAATTCAATCGCGCATGGCACATATATATAATATATAGCATTATAGTATAATATCAAATTAAATTAATATCATATCATTGGAAGCTGAAAAGGGTGCACTAGGCGAGAAGGAGGCTCATCGAAGCCAAACTACCACCGCAAGCAAAAACTGTCGCTACCTATTCACTTCAAATTGTACTATACCCGGACCGCCAGTATCTTGCAAATCCCTTCAACATGTTGTTCTTCTCCTTCTCAAAGCTATCAAGATCAACATCCCAATGACATCGCAGTACCCTCATCTTCAGTCCTTTTTGTCACTACAATGCTCTTTCTGCTGTCCCAGAAACGGCAAGGGATCATCTTGGACAGACCTTCGTCCAGCAAGCGCAACGCATACCTTGACCAGTGCGACGCGATGCAACGGCGCTCATGCTGTGGCGGTGATATACGGTGATAGTTAGGCAACTTTTGCCAAAACTAAAGTCACCACAAATTTCATTATGGCTATGGCATGCTATGATATGTTTTGAATGGCGATGATCCGTAAATGTCGACGATATGGAGAAAAATCATGTGGGGTGTGCCGGTGAGTTTATCTGTGCTGTGCAGACATTGAGAGACATCATGACATATTATGAGTTGACTGAGTAGCCTATCTTTCAACCCATGATGTTCACAAATCGGCCGCCTGCATGTCCCTGAGGTTTCAAGTTTCTTCACGGAAGGAACCCCTCCAAAAATCTCAAAAAAAAGGGTTCCAATCCAAAACCATTTTAGGAACTCGCGCAGTGAAGCAGGAGACAGCCGACCCCGAAACCAATCTCTTCACCGGTAAACCAAGTAGGATCAATGTGGATCAATGGATCCAGCCTGTGAATCCATCTGAGGCGGTAGCTGAGATTGCTTCAATGTCCAAGGTACACTGAGACCGATCGTGGAGGTTCATTCACTGCTGGGAGCTGCTGCGAACAGTCCAAAATGCCCAGGTCCTGAAATGTTTAATTTCTTGGCCAATGGATTGTGGTACCGTGAAACCCCGAAGCTGAAGAAGAAACCCCTGCAAATGGTCGATGCCATCATCCAAAAAGACATGTGTGAAACTGGTCATAGGATGCATTCGGTGGGGAATCCAATTCATGACTGTTCAAATTTGTCAGGATGGATTTGAAGATATACAAACAACATCAAACAACTTCAGGCGCCTTACTTAACAAGCTTCCCGATGTAAATCACCTGCACAAGTCGGGTAGAGTCAAGCCTGATACAAACCACACCCGGAAGCACTTTCAACAACTAAGTAGCGATACCCTCCCATGGACCGTGTGAGTACTCATGTGTTGCTCCTGCGTTTCAAAGCCTTGACTTTGGAAACTTCCAGGCACGAAGGTCCAATTCTCAGGCCTTGGGGAGACACGGGGTGGGCAGAATGGGAGCTTCGGGCAAACATATCAATGGGGAAGGACGAAAGATGAGGTCCAAGGGTGGAACACAAAATACATCAAAATCCCAATCATCTCTGATCTCGCAAAGAACCAGGACAATGATGAACTACTCACAGCATCCACTGGACAAAACCAACAGTATGTGAATGCTTGCGGTTTGAGTAATCTGCCGAGACAGGGTCCTCGGGTTAGCTTCAGTAATCCGACACCAAGCCGGTTGAATCTGAAACATTGCTCGCCCGCTGAAATTCATCAATTCAATAAATTCAAGAACTTCAATAAATTCTTCAAATCCAAAAAATTTGCACAACTTCCCCAATGCAAAAATTCTCATCTTCCCAGCTTAAGAACGATCGCGGCAGTGAGACCGAATCTTGGAAAAGAATGCGTATCCAAAGATTAGAATAATTACATTGATAATTAGCCAGCTTAACTTTTCTATAACGGAGTTGCATGGGATAGTAGCTTTCCATTGACACCCTCAGTCTTCAGTGAATTTCTTTCAGATGCATTTCATTGGCTCGGCAGTTTTCAAGATTTTCGCGGTCTCTTTTTTGCGAGCAAATCAGCGCCACCACTTCAGCAGCTGGTACGCCTGGTAGGTTTGAGAGACAAGTACTGTAACTGCGTTCAGCTTCACCTAGCCTCCACTTTTAACATATACGTCAAAGCCATCTTTTCCAAGATATGCACCCCACGTGTGAAAAAATTCAGCTCAACCATGAAAAGTGTCTTGGTGCTCGCTTGCCTCCCTGCAATTGGCCTTGCCCATCAATCAGTATTATATGTATTTAGAGTACCGAGACTTCAAGAGAAAGTGTAGTCTGAGGGTCCATCTTTCCTTGGTTGTGTTGTGTCTTATGCATGGTGGCATGGAGGTTGTCTCGCATGGTCTTGATTTCAATGCCTCCCAACCAACTGATCTTGTGAAATCCCTTCCCGTGGCTATGACGTATGATTTCTGATATATTAGCATCAGCTGTGCTTGCCCTTCTTGGTACGAACAAGTCCAACCCGACACACCTGCCTTGGCTCATGAAAGAAGAGTCCAATCCTGGTGAATGACAAAGCCATCAACAAAACCACTGATAGATATTGAATAAATAATAGTGATAAACGATGTCGCAACATACAATTACATGCATGTTATCATGTTGACATGAAGAAATCAAACCCTTCAACTTTGAGATACATCTCAAATTTCCATTTCTGGAACTACCAAATCTCTTAAGATAGCCGAGGTAGCCAAGATAGCCAGGGCTGTTGACCGCGGCGGGGGCTCCTTGACCTTGCGCTGCTTTGTCCGCTGTGCCAGCAAGGCTTCTCGCTGGTCCTTGGGCACGTCAGGATGCCAGAAGCGAATGAGCAGCACCTGGGAAATGACCCACGCAGCAAACGCTGGTTAAAAGGCGTGGGTCACAAACGGATGATCCGCGGATGATCCTGTGACATAGTGATGATCCTTTTGGTAATCCTTTTTAGTGCCTTATCTCTGCAAAGTTTGTTGCCTGATGCACATGTGAAATATATTCATTGAAGATTGCATCTATTGTGATCTTATATGGCTCCCAGCTTCTGCACCATGTAATTTCCAATGGAAGAATGTCCCTCCCTCAAAACTGAGATTGTGGAGGAGCATCATCTGGTAGTGGCGATGCTGACAAATCAATGGACAAAAACATGCAAAGAACCTCAGAAGTCTCGGATACCAAACACCAATTCAAAAAACTCTTAAGGCTTATATACTGCTCCTAATGAAGCACGAGCGCTTTTGCTAGTCTTTGTCGGCAACAGGAGTGATACACACATAAACTAAGTCAGCAATTCAAGCGAAACCAAGGCGCGATTCGAGTGGACTTGCCAGTGTGTTGCACCTGATCATGTGTGGCAAAACAAGAATCCAACAGGTTCGCTGCAATGTGGGGTTGATTGAACCCCGACGTATACCTGGAATACTGATGTATACTCCCTCTCGTCCGATTCCGAAAATGGTACGACTACATTACTTTCTATTCTGCACACCTTTATATATCAGTCTCCGGTTTGAACACAAACTGGGGAAGCATACTGAGGGGATGACTTGGATATTAAGCTTGGCCTGACAACATACCACTTTTGGTGTTTGTGTCCATTGAGATCACGCTCGTTGGATTACGATCCCAATCATCTTTTCTGAATCTGGAAGATGTCAGGGATTGAAATGGATGGATCCATTGAAATTGCATGAAATGTCTGAAAGGTCTAAATCGATTCCTCAATTCTTGTCCGTGAACGCTGACCCAACTCCAAGTTCAACTCTGCGAGCTCCAACATGATCACAAAACCTTTTAGTATTGAGTGAGTAGTTCATGACTAGGGAAATTCGGAACTTTGAATTTCAATTATATAATAATTTTCAATGATTTTCCTCTCCTCCTCGATCTATTCAAAACAAAAAAACATCCATCAATATCTTACTTTGCATACACGTACTTTCCAATCAACATCCAACAAAGAATCAGCGCACCTCATGCTCATAGGAGTCGTCGAAAACAAGGCAGCGTCCGGGGTGCCAGCTGCGCCACTCTCGGCCCACGCGGATGCGACAGCCCGGTGGCACCTGCAAAGGCAAATCATGGAGGATCTCCCAGAAATTTCAGAGGCTAGGACCATGTACCGATAAATGCTGTCTGAAAGATGGAGTGATTTGAAGATGCTGTGTTTCAACTCGTTTCAGACATCAGTGGTTTAGGGTAGTTCCTGTTGTCAAAGAGAATTTGAAACTCGGGATAGTTGCGTGCATCATCATCATTACAAATGCAACAAAGTGGCCCCCTGACCAAAGGCACTAAGAGGATGTTGGGGAGTCATGTGCGACATTCGTGTTGACCGCAAGGTCCAGGTGGTTGTTGGACATGGTCTGGTTTTGAAAGCCAAGAACATTACCTTCATTTCCCCCAGAGCGTCTTGACTCATGACGAAACAAATGGCCACTGATTTGGAAACTGCCTTTTGACCCCAGAGATTCCTGCAGGGTGGACCCTTTCTCCCACCCAGCCTCCAGGCCAAGGTGACACGTAAGGTGAAGATTTGTTGGTCCACAGTGTGGTTTTAGACAAGTGCCAGGGGTCAAACCTCGATTTTTTACAGGTTGACATTGATTGAATTTTATTGAATTTCCATATCCCATGGTAAACACCTGGGTATGGGTGGCCAAAACAGCTCGAAGCAAGTGAGCTTCCCCTTTATTTAACCAGATACATTATTGGCTCATGGACCCCCAAATATCCTCGAACACACATTTTGTCCAAATGCAATGGAAGTTTATCTATCTCTTACTGACAATTAAAGAACCCTTTCTTTGCACCCTTCAAAAGTTCACGTGGAAGTCAGAAAATGAAAGCCATCAGTCATAGTTGGATATCCTTTTTAGATTGATGTCAGTTTCGGAGTTGATCTAGAACTGCTGTAGCTCGCATTTCTTACATCATCCCCAAAAGCAGAGTCCGTGTTTTAGTTGCTGAATAAGTTCCATGCGAGTTGAAGACAAATCAGGTTCAATCCATGTGAAAAAGAATGAAAAAGATCCACCTCTCTTCTCAAGAATAAATGAACATAGATCAGCACGTACTTCATCCCCTTAGCACCTGGTTTCTCTTGTCTCTTCTGAAATCGTCTGAAGTTTGCAGGCCACACATGAACCATCATCAATCATCATCCATCTATCTCAGTCTTTTCCTGTTTCCCATTGTTTTTCACTTTTCAACCAAAAGGCGTGAGAAGAGTGCCGTTTCCTCATTGGGATACAGTTGCCAATGACTCGCGATAGCTTCGACCTGTGCTGCTGGAGGGTCACTAAAAAGGGACGTGGCACAGGAGCCCGCAAGGGAAGGGTGATGGATGCATTTTGAGTTGAGGAACCTTTCAATACGCAAGTGTACCAAACGCATATACCTGCCCTACTTTTGCTAGATACGGTATCTGTCTGCTCTTGGAATCAGGCATCTTGACATGCAAAAGTCTGTGAATCCATGAATACAGGCTGCAATGCGTAGGACTCCACCTGCAAAAATAACAAGTTGTGCTTGCCGCATTGCCCCGTCCTCTGTGAGCAACTGCCAGGTGCGCGGGCAATGCTTGCGCCCATCAACATTGAGGCCCAGCAAAGGAAACTCCCTCCAGATCCCAGTCCTGAAATGTCATGGCTCTTTCAGTACAACTGGGGATGGATAGTGTTTCCAACATGAGATGGCGTTAGCTTACTAACAATAAGATGGTAAAGTGAAGGGCTCAACAATAAGGCTGAATTGTGATGTGAAACCATTTCTTGCAGCTACGGATATGGATCCATCCAGATTATCTGGCTGCCAAGCCTCCCCTGGGCCAAGCTCCGGTCATGTCCCCGGACCTCTGGCCACTCAGCGCAACTTCCAGCGTCCAACTGTTGCAGCTCCGTACGGATCTCAAGCCTTGATCTGAGGTGATTTGGGGTTTTTTTCGGGTGGCCTGAAAGTGGTTAGCTCCAAATCCAGATCTTGTAGCAAACCTCACCGCCTGCTAAATAAAGTGTCGTATATATATATATATATATATCATGTCCAGATTGTGATGATTTACACCCCCAAAAGAATAGGTCATGCTTCACTCCCAAATCATCTCAGCACATTCTACAATGGTCACACCTCCTAGTTGGCCAACAGCTCGCACTAGCCCGAGCGAAAACCATCTCCAATCTCCAACACACCTGGAATACAGAATCTTAGCATATCTTAGCTACCTAAAGGATCCTAAAGGTAAGTTCAAAATTGTAATCACTAGGAAGAGTGAGTAGGTAAAGTGCTGTGAAGTTTGAAGCATCAATCCAGTTACGAAGAAACTCCAGCTTTTAGGAACACCATGCAACGTCCACATGCTAGTGATGAAAATAGCAACTGTCTTTTATGCAGAAGTATTGCAATTGCATCTGGGAAGAGGCAACGTGGGCGATTGAGAACCCATCCGACACTTCATGGATCCAAGCAGTTATTTGTTGGTCACTGAATCATATAGAGCCTGTTGGGTGTGTGAACTTTCGGAACCAATCCTATGCAAAACACTGTGCGGATTTTCCATTTCTATCAGTCACAGGTTTCCCCTATAAAACATGACTATCCTGACATGAAGTCGAAAAACGACCATCGTTCCAAAAGAAAACAAACCTCCGCTCCAGAACTGCTTGCAAACATCCCCCTCCCAAAGATACGTTTCTTATGTCCAGAAACCAGTGATCTTCCAGCTTCTTCATCCAAGGGAACTTCTCTGCCTCTAGGCCGTTGGGCAATGTCCAGCCTTTATCAAAAGTGGTGAAAGAGACTTGAAGGAGTACACTACGATTATACAGCACGTGTGTGTGTGTGTGTGTGTGTGTTGATATATCACTACAACAACAGCAGCTGCCTCGGAGGCTGCATATTGGAGGCTAAGACCCACACCTCGTGCCAAGGCGAAGAGAAGAGCTGTGGCAAGAAGTGGCTGGGCCGCTGTAAGGGGTGCACCCAGTGATGTTGCTCCACTGCCTCACAAGGTTGAAGAAATGGACTCTTAAGTTTTGGGTGGCTGGAGTGCAATCACTCATGCATTCAGCGTGTGACTGACTTATAGACCTGAATCGTTTTTTCGAACCAATGGTTGGCTCCTGTCCTAGCTGAGTGGCCTCTCCCCAACATCCCATGGACCGATCTCTCGTCCCATTCCTAGTTCCAAACAATCTGAAAGCCATCCTCAATCCCCCTGCAAAATTCGTTATCTCAATGTTATCTCACATTTAAACCCATTATGAAAAATTCAAAAATATAACAGAATGGTGCTACAGATGCAAAGATGAAACATGCTAAGAATCTACTTGAAATCACCAACCTGGATGATATATGAACCCTTGCTGCAAATTCTGCAACAGACGGTCGCTCGGTGTCCATGCCTGCTGGGCCACTGCCTCCGCCGATGCCAGGTCGCCCAGCATGCTGTGAGATAAAACCCAACTGCTGTAGGAATGGGAATGACCTGCTGAAAAGCTGTCAACATGGACCCAGACAAGAGAAGTTGAGGATGAGAGCAAATCTACACCGCTATGGACATGAGGTTCTTTTTAAGGTCATTAGAATGGCCAAGTGAGAAGTGACATATGATTTGTTGTCAAATTAAGGAGAAGTAGCACCTCGCTGACCGTTTCAAAGGCAAGAATTTGAGTGAGCAGCGTACACCCAAAACAGTCATGGTGAAGTATGAAACTGTTCAATAAGAGAAACACCGGACAAATGCCGTACAAAAACTTGCCATCCACGTAAACTCGAAGGCGCCTGGAGTCATTTTCTCCGCCTCTTCGAATAGTTTCGCGGCACGTGCGAAACTCGCACCGCCGCGTCCTGACTCCTCGATGAGGTGATGGCAGAAGCGTCAAATATTGTCAAATAACATCCTTCCAAATCTTGTGAAGATTTCACAAAGATGAAAAAGTTGTAAACTGTTTGGGACATGTCGGAATGGTACCATCTGGAAAGCAGCGTCATCTTTTGGTCACTGTAATTTGACTACATGCACTACTATAGAGGCTCGAACAAAAGTCTGTATTGGGGTGTATTCGCCGATACTTCGCCTGGGTGTTCTACAACGGCTTGGCTTACCGTCACAAACACTTCATGATTTTTAAGACGCGACATATGGCCAACAACAAAATTGCTGTGCAAAGAAAAAGGTTCTTCAAAAAATGGATGTTCCAAAATTGCTATATCATGGAAATTCTGTGAATATCTTTATATCTTTGATGTTGAACATGCTTTTAACATGCGTCCGAAACTCATTTCATGGAAAAGGTTACTACTATACCATAAAAATTCTAAGAACGCTTAAAATATCTAAAGAAACTGGACTGGTTTAAATAGTTTTTGCAGTATGGCATCTCACAAAACCTTTTTGAAATCTAACAAAAGTCATCAAAAGTCCATCTTTGCAAGGGTTGCAAGTAGCACAGCATCGTCTCTACAAAATGGATGCTGCGACATCACATGATGAGCCGCATCTCAATTCAACCACAAAAAGAGGGGAAAATGAAAGTAACCTGCTGTGACGAGCTGATGTAGAGGAAATTGGAAGCGGAGTCATTCCGCCATTTTTCTAACATATCCAACTAGGCATCAAACATCTCAATACATTCATATATCAAGGTTTCATCATATGAACGCTAGCACTAGCAGCTACCGGACGCGCCTCCAAACGGAGTCCCTGCTGGTTGAGGATCTCCCCAATGAGGCGCAGAAGGGCTGCAGAGCGTGTGGGCTGCGAGCGCAAGAACTCCTGACCAAGCAAGCTTTTCGGACACATCAAGGTGAGACTTGGCATGTCACTGCATGGAATCACATTGGCCCCCTTCACTATCCGACTATCAGGTCACAATCCACATCTGTCCACCCATCCAAACAAGCTCTCTTCCACCTCGCCCAGCCGCAGGGCTTCATCGATGCGCCCAGCGTAGACGAGGCAAACCACCACAAAGCGTTGCAACATCGCCTAGGCTGCAGATCTGAACTACATGGAGTCGCTGAGCGGGAGCCTTGGGGTGCTTTGTAGTTCAATGATGTTCACTGAAGACTTTGCGAAATCTTGGGATACCTGAATACACACAAAAGCAATGACTACTCTGAAAGTACTGAGTGGCATAACCTAGAGTGTCACTCGTTTGTGGTCAGCAACCTTGCCAGAAAAGCTTCCAAAAAATGCTTATTTTTTTTGAAAAAATCATCAACTGAGCTTCAATGAAGTAAACAGAAACACCTCAATCTTCATGGAGCTGGATTCCAAGTATGATCAATCCGGAGGCCTCGAAGGAGGTTCCCTGGTTGACGGTGGCATGGAGCAATGGCAAGGCGCTGTCAAAGCTGCTACAGGCCTCCTGGATAGGATCTGACCGCTGTGACTTGCAAATTGGCATCTAATGCATATAAACATGATGGGTTTGAAAAAATGTTGGTGAAAGCAGCATACTTCGGTCAAGCTGAAAATCCCACAATCACTGCCCAGTTTGGAAAGTTAATCAACTTTTTGGACGGGGGTGAAGTCTTTTTGTGATCATCATTTGATCACACAAATATCAGACTGACGTCATTGTGATTGCCTATAGGTCATAGGTCTAGGTGACAATGTGTATGTGGTCACAAAAATGAGGTGGCAAACCCCTACAGCCTGCCATCGACTGCAGTATCAAGTATCCACTGCATGCTTACTACAACGATGTTTTGGGTCAAAGATCCTAATTGAAAGAGGCTTAAATACCACCCCTGTTGAACACCACAACTATCACCACAAGCGGACAAGAGCTGACTCAGTTTTCCAATTCCTAAAACCATTTCCTAGAAGTATGTTGGAAAGCCAAAGTGTTTGCCACCGAATAAAGTGGGTTGATGCAAGGAGAGGAGGGATTTCCCGAGCCATCTCATGAAAGATCATGCTAACTCCACCAATGGTGGAGGGGTTGCATTGGTGTGTTCAGATATTACCGGGTATATTAGTATATACATCCTCAAACGAAAAACACTTGTCACAGCATTCGGGTCCTCGTATCGACCAGCATCTTGCTGGAAAATTGCCAGGAGATACCTTGATGGTTCCACTAGATCCCACAAGAGCGTCCCTCACACGCTTAGGAAATATACAAGAAACAATAAAGCTTGGATATCTTGGATCCGCATATTCAAGGATTCAAGGAGTTGACTTGATTAATTATCAACATTCGCATTCAAGAGATAATGTGGTGAGCTTGGACTCGCTTTGCAACCCTGGGCCTACCTGGCATGCTGCCAGAATACCATAGACATCCCAACAAAGCTGTCTTCGCACCACCTTTTGCCATCTCCTTGTGTGGGCCGGGTTATAAAGACTGAAAGACAAGATATTGTCATGCCCCAAGGATGTGATTAGTCAAATGCGCTCTTGCAAAATCTCACCGGTGAATTTCAAGCTTTGGAAGAGGCTAATGATGAAGGCCCTGCTCAGTGATCTCAGTGATCTCAAGGCAGGAGGCTCATCTATGAAAGTGCAGGTTGTGTAGTGACAGATCATTGTTGATCGATACAAATGCGATGTTTTCTACTTGTTTGCTTGCGAGATGGACCTTCCTAATATGGATCTCATACTTGAACCTTGTTAGACCAAGCCTAAAACAACGCCCTCATCCCCGCTTCTTTGGCATCACTAGTTCCATCATGTTGAATGCAAAGACTCATCTCCAACAGGACTCGCAGGTATAAATTTTGTTTGCTCGTTTTGCTTTTGTAAACACTCTCCAGGTGATGGTGGCAGGGAAACCTGCACAAGTCCGCCCGCCTGGTCATAGCGCTTCTGCGCAAAGAAAAGGATGGACTGGACCTTCAGCTGAGAGCTCACCAAAGTCACCAAACAAAAAAAAATCTCATGAATCAATATGATTGAACCAGCAAAATCCTATCTAACTCTGTCGACTTTCTGATGTTTTAATCTGTTCATGCAGGGATGAACCCCTCTTGTTTTCCTTCTGCTATCTGCTACACAAAAATCCCCCCAGAACACTTTGGGCATCCGGTTCGGTGCCTCCTCCAAAGAGCTGCGCTGCAAGGGCATCCTCTCGTGCTGGTCCCTGGGAGCCGTGCAGCGGCGAAGCAGCACCGCAGCTGAGGTCCACCTTCGGCCAAAAATCAAGGTTTCTGGGTGAAGATTTGACCAACATTGAGCAACATGGGCATAGAGTATCAATTTGTACCTAGTTAAGCTACATTTACCGTACCCTTTTTTCAATGCATGAGATCGTCAAACCCTGTCATACTTTATCCACAAGGTATGAAGCCCCTGTTTCTTTTCACTGAAGAGAATGACATTGAAAGGATAGACTTTAGAAATTCTCGCTGTGTGGCCTAGCTAGCATACTGCTCTGCCGATCAGTTGGTTTGAGGACTTTACCCTTTTTGAGCAGGTGCTCAAACAAAGCAAGATCGGATTGTATGCAGAAGAATGGGCCTTTTGGCAAGAAGTGGATTCTAATATATGGCTATGTGGACCTTTACTTAGGAACGGAGAAAATGCCGCAGCAAGAGTTCCGTATACAGATTTCAGCTCTGCCAGCTGCGCATGTTCACTTTCTACATACCAAGGACCACCAATTGAAAAGAAAATATCCATTTTGGGATACTGAGTGAGAGACATGTCGCCTGCAAAAAGAGGACCTTTATGTGAAGGCTACTGGCAGCTGTAGCAAGTATAGTATATCTTGAAAATGAATGTTTCCTAACCAACCAACATTTGGGACAGATCTGACAAAGTCAATTTTCCCTAGATTTCAGAATCTCCAAAACAAATGACACTTGTCGCCGACGCCATTTCGCCCTTTGCGAGGACAACTGCAAGAACCTGCCCAAAGAGTGAGAGCCGGCAAAGCTACTCTCGAAAAAATTGACAACAAGAAGTACAGCATTGTTGAGGAATTCCCTCTGCATCGCATGGTATAAATTCATCCTACATAGAGATCATATTGAATAGAGTTTTGATCTTGCGAGGCGAATGATACGGTGTCATGTATCGTACCAGCAACAAAAAGGCCGGGTTCTCTTCCTCCAACCGGAACCAATTTTTCACAGCGAGCAAACACATCTATATACAGTAATTTGCAAGATGACTTCAAAACAGTAGAGTCATACAAACCTCCAATGGTGAACTGCTCTTCGTGTCATTGGGTGAACTATTTCATACACAATTTTGAATTGCTTGGTCATCTTCGGAGGGTCTCCCTTGTACCTTAACAGAACCAATAGAAGATATACGGGTACACCATCGCCATCGCTTCTTTCATGCCGCAAACCAAGGTCGCTGTGCAAACCCAAAGTCTTCGCCTGGCTTTGGGTTCCGAGCGGACTCTGCAGCTGCAGTCCATGGCGGCCGCGCCATTGTGTGACTTTGTGCCGGGACACTGGGAGAGAGTGACTGGTTCCTGGGGGTCATCAGACAGGAAGAAGAAGTTTTCAAGGCTCACGAAGACAGTCGGAGTATGACACGCAGCTGTAAATGCAGTGGACATCCCCATGCAAGTTGGAAATGATTTTGCAAAAACAAGCTACAAGTTACGAACACAAACAAACAGTTTTGATCTCTTTGAAGTCAGATGCAAGAACCTTCTACTGTAAACAAAGCAATTGAGAAATCTGAAGCCTTTCAGAATGAGGTGATCATTGTTTTGGTCACAACGTTTGCTGTCTTTGAGCTGGACTTCTGTGTGGTACAGGAAGCAGTTGCGAAGGGAACTGCACGTCATGGAAAAGATTGGAATCTTGCAGCTATGAAGATCATTACTGAAGTATTTGGGACATAGTCTGATTGGCCCGGAGTAAGGGAATTGCTCAAACCACTTCTTTTCCAAGGCAAATGCCAACTCTCAAGACTGGGGGTTGTGGTCGTGTTGGGTGACTTCAAAAGTTAGAACCATACATTTGGGGTCTTCAGTCAGATGACCTTACTTCTCATCATTGGAGCAGTGCTCAAATCGTTTGGAGACTCAGACTCCCTTCTACCCTTGGTCTCTTTCAACGCTCTCATGTTCCTATAGACATGGCAAGTCTCAACTGAAAATGGGAGCTTGCTTCCCTAAGAACAACAATCACCAGCTCGTTGGTCGTTGAGCTAGAATGAGTCAGCATGTTGAGTCTTGCACAATGTATTCAAATCAGCATCATTTGGGGAGCTGATTGAACTGTCAGATATATAGTGACAAAGCCATCAATAAGATCCAAGTGGCGCGAAGATCAGCAAGCGATGGCCCGCCTCGGCCTGCGCAGCAGGCATCATGCACTTGGATGCCCAGGGAATGGATATACGACATGCGTCAGGGTCAAAGCCATTTCATGGCATTTCCAAAAATGGTTTTGTGCTTGTTACTTTCTCCTACTTGTAATACTTTTATATCTGGGGGTTACCTGCACATCAGTTCACCTCTTAGTTGCAGGAAAAAATAGAAGCCTCTGGAAGCATTGCTGAGTATAGTCCCGAACACATCCAACTTGTTCGAGCCGAAGTCTCTTGCTCTGGCCCAGCGTGCCAAGCCCTGGCCCAGCGTGCCAAGTTTTCCGCTCTGCGTTGGTTGATACCCCACCGGCCAAGACCAAATCCATCAGATGTCTTGTAATTAGACGGTACCAGCACATGTCCTTCTTTCTTTTTGTACGCCAGAAGCTTCTAAGACCTCCCATGTGTGGCGGCCACAGGGTGTTGTCCCCCAAACAAATNCAAATCCAACTCGCTCGAGCCGATGTTTCTTGTCCTGGCCCAGCTTGCCAAGTTTTTCCGCTCTACGTTGGCTTTTGACCCACCAGCCAAGACAAAATCCACCAGTCTTGTACTTTTGGCGAACCAGCGCATTTCCATGTTCCTTGATGTAAGCTTCCAGTGCTGCGAAGCCCCTTTCCCATGAACCACTGCAGCTGTTATGAATCAGGTCCAAGACATGAGGGAACAAACTGACCTGCAGAACGCGCGCCACCTGTTCCACGGTTCGTCCTTCAGTATCTCCACCATCATTCGCTAGAAGACCAATGCGGCCGTTGCTTTTCGATTCGGATTCTCCAAGGCACGCTTGAAACATCGGGTCTGAAAGCGCCAGCTCCCCCAATAAACGGCTGAGCTCCTCGTCTTCAATCACTGAACCATCGCCATGTTGCACCACTGGCGGGGCAACGACCAAAGCATCAACTTTCTCCGAATGATTCCGCAACACCCTTCCCACGCACTGTTGGAGTCGAACCCCGCGACGCGGCGCTACAAACAAACAAGTGTCAGCTACTGGCAGATCTACCCCTTCACTCAGCACGTCAACGGTGACAAGCACGCGAATGCCTCCAAGGGTTTCAGGCAGCTGGAAACGTTCCAAAATTTCCTTTCTTCGCATAGTGGTCGTGGAACCGTTGTAGTGATCTGCGGGGATGCCAGCTGCACACAACATCTTGGTGAACTGCTTTGCCTCACAAACAGTGTTGCAAAAAGCCAAAATCTTCCGTGAAAACGGCAAATTCTGAATGATTTCGATCAATCCAGGTCTAGGGTCTCCTGGTGACAGAACTGGTACCATGACAGCATAGTCTTTGATGATACCTGCTGTGATGGCAGATCTCAGGCCAAAATCAAAGTCGGGCTCGTTCTTCAACAGAGTTGCAGTGAAGAAAATCCGCTTTGGAGTGTTGAGGGACAATACTTGCTGAGCATGGATGCCCAGTGTGATGTTGTCAAATTCATCGCTTTGTGGCAGTGGTTCATAGTGGTGGGCTTCGTCTAGAATCAACAAATCAAAGGTCACGTTCGACAACTGCCAAGCAGAATTGCGGACGCACACAAAGATCTCGGCACTCAAATCGGCAAGCCACCCTGTTCCCACCCTTGCAATTCGAGACGGGAGAGTCTCTTCGAGCAACTGTGCTAATTGCTCCATCAAGTCCAACTTTGGCACAATGATGCAGGCGCGTCTGCCAGGACGCAAACCAGCCAACAAATCTGCCATGACCATGCTTTTCCCTGTCCCTGTGGCCATTTGCACATAGAAATTCCTCTTTGACTTGTGCTTCAAAAACCTACGACACCTCTGAAGGCACTCCACTTGATGCGGCCAGCGCTTCCACATCTGTTTAGGCACATTTGCTGCACTGACCTCCTGTTGGGCCAACCGTGCCTTCTCACGCCACAGCTCCATTTCATCCGACGTGTACCGTCGATGCACTGCTTCGCTCCAATGCCATTGTTGCGGCAACGTGGTGTTCTCGTTGGTGGCCACGATCAGCTGCTGGACAGCATTTCTAAGGGGCGAACCCTTAGCTTCAACCAGGAAGTAAAAGTTGGTCAAGCGATTCAATGGCACGGAGTTGCCATTGGAATAATCCTTCGCTTGCACAGCAACCGTCAAATTCAATGCTAAAGAATCGATGCCCTTATCTTCCAACGGCAAACCCAGCCCTTCCTTCAGCTTGATGGGAAACAAACTCCAAGGCACTGTGCCAAGATCCAAGGCCGAAATCAACTCCAACTCACGGCCAGGTGGCAAATTACCAACAGCAATGGCTTCCAAACACTTGGCCCTCACTGCCGCATGGATGTGCCTGACTTCCTCATCACTCAAAGGCTGGTTTGGCACATCAACTTGCCTGGCAGCCTGGTGGCAGGAGACTTTGGGATGCCTATTTGCTATGGCCAAGGCAAAATTGATCGTTTGTAGCTGCCCTTGACTCATGCTCTTGGTCTTGCTACTCATTTCTTGCAGGAAACATATTGAAAGCAGAAGTAAAGCTGCCAACAAGCAGCGCTTGCGGTGTCTCCGGTCAATTCTTGATATCACTGCCATTAGGGTGCAAGTTTGAAGCTGATAGAAATGGCTTCGTCCTTTCTGGTGATGTCAACATGTGGATCAGCCGATAAACTGAGCATCAACTTCTACGTTCCTTTTGTGTCAATTCGCCCGTCGCTCTTTTTCAAGACCTATATTTGCTAGCAGTCAAATCTACATCAAAAGAATCTCAAATGAAGCTCTGAGAAACAACAAGGCAAAGAAGTTGATGCGTCTGAACTTTGAGATCGCTTTGACCAAGTGCTGCTGGTAGTTAAACAGTTTTTTTTCTGATCCCTAACTGATTTATGATAACAGTCTTTGAAATCGTTATGCCTTTGTCGATGCTGAACTGTTTCATCCTTTTGCCGCAATAAAGTATCAGCATGAGACCTACCATCACTTTCTCTAGGTGCATCAAATTTGTCAAACTTGTTTGTGAAAGGACATCATCAAGGTGCGGTACGTAACTTAGTCTTTGTATCTCTTTGTCTCTGACAGCTTCCAACAGCTCCCCACCTTTCCAGGACGCAAAGACATCTCGAAGGAGACCTACGGCTCTCAGGGGTCAGTTCGCCATTGGAGGGCACAGATTCGCACATACTAAGCACGTTGACGTTGGATTTCATTTGGTATCTACCAAATCTACTACTTCACAGGCTTATCTAATCAAAAAACCTGCATTCTAATCAGGTCATGTATGGTGATGTGTTTTCCATGTCTCAATTCATGTGGAGCCTCGGATCCTTTGAAGTCCAAGAAATTTCCTTCAAGGTAGGTGGACATCAGGACCAGCAAGCCTGGGCGATACAAGAAATGTTGCACATTGCAAAGCTGCAGCCTTTTCTTTATGCATCAGGATCGGTTTGGTCTTTGTTTTAGGAGCTCTGTTTCCTTTCTTCTTACAAACCAAAATAATATGTTCAAAGAATGAACACAGCAAAAGGAGTTGGTCGAGCAATTGCCTTACAATGCATGAGTTGTAGATTCAAAACCAGGCACGAAGGATTAGGACAAAAAAGGCTGAGAATTTCCAGTCAGAAAACAAGGCCAAGCTTATTTTGCACAAACACGTCTGGAGATCCTTTGACCAAAGGTCTCTGAGTAGAATGTTTGGGAATTTACTGGGAATTTCAACCCTGAAGAGTGATTCAACTCAAATAATATCGGAGCTGTCCATCATCAAAAGCAAGGTCGCTAACGACAATGATGGCTTTCAGATATCATTTTCAGCATTGCTCACCTGTGGCCTGTACCAGGCCATGTTCATGTATGTGACTTAATACCCTTCACGATGTCCCCCACTTGGCTATGGACCATAGACCATAGTGGCACCATAGTCCTTGGGTATACATTTGTGACATCTTGACATCCGATGTGATGCCTGCAATTTCCATCAACCTTTGCAAATATTGAACACAAAAGATGATGTAAGATGCAGCTTTTTTTACAGGGTGTCTGGAAGAAGCCTTGGAGAGTTTGTGCCCACAAAAATATCATTAACAAAACAACTGATTAGGGGAGCCCCCAAGTACATGTTCAAAATATCCCAGAATTCCAACCTGTTAGAGTTTTGGGTTCATCTCAAACACCCTTTCTTTGTGGAAGCGTCTGCAATCTCATCGCGGCCACGAGTTTCCCAATCCAACCTCAGTTGTGAAACGGCATGATTGAGGTGCGTATCGCTGGGTTTTCGCTTACACCCATCACCTTTCATTCAGGATCCCCAAGCTTCACCACAAACACAGTGTAAAGTGATTTTACAAAACATATTGAAACAGTTGATGAAATTACTGCAATTACGACTGAAAATGTTGATTCATAGCACACAAGACAAATGAGGCAATAAGTATGTTTCGCGATTCTCTTATGAGAGTTTGATTTTCCTATGAGGCTCAACATGCTATCCAAGGGAAGGCTGAGGCTGAGAATTGCAGGACCCTGACTGAGTCGTTCATAGACAGGGTTACGGCTATGGCTATATATGTTTGCAATGCCTGATGAGCATGCGGTATTATCATTCTTTTGTCAGATTATCTTGCTTCCCAATTTCGCTATCTATTTCTATACTACTGGCAAGCGAGTTAGTTGGAGGATAAAACCGTGACAATGGCGGCGATGTACATGAACAGAAGAGAGCAAGATGACAATGCTGACAACGCTGATGATAAGAATTATGCAGCGGAAGATAAACATGGAGTTGATGATGGCAAAATTGATGGTGAACATAATTGTGATCAAGGTATTTGTTGATCGTGATGATGATATATGATGATAATGATGATGGTAACCACGGCCCCCATCAACCTACATCAACGAGACACCACTGTTGGATCTCTTCCAACGTGAGCGGAGGACCTTGGTTTCCCAAGCATGACACCCATGAGACTGTGAGAGGATCACAATGCCCTAGACATAAAGAAACGTTGTCATTTGTGTACTCTTCACGCTTCCGGAAAAGAAGCATCTAATCATCCGAAAAATTGGAGTAAAGCTTCAACAACACTTAGCCTCTGGAAAATCTGTCACCAGAAGACTTTCATTCATTTGGAATTTGATAGAACAACTTGATTCCGAATGAATTTGTTCATGAACTGGTAAAACAGGTACAAGTCTGCTCAAGACCAAACAAATCGTGAAATTCCCACATGGGCTCCCAGCGTGGCAGCATCTCAGCACTCAAATTGGCCACCTGCATTATCATGACCCCCTGTTGAAGGCAAACCTCTTCACCCAGAGAAAGAACATGGAACTATCTAAATAAATAAACTTATTGAATTCTGAATGGAATTGTGTAGAAACATGTAGAAACGAGAAATTTCCAAGATGACAACCGGAAAGACTGAAGTAACCCAAATGACTATTCCTAAGTTTTCCTTTCACCACAATATGATCAAAATGTCAAAACAAACACTGTTCCAAATAAGTCCACAGGCTGACAAGGAGCAATAATGTAAAGTAAATCATAATCCAATATACAATCCGTCTGAGTCTCTGGTGCGTAGCTGGTATTGCCTGCCCAGCCGCCATGGCAGCAGCTTGCAAACCTTCAGCCGCCTGGGTTGTATGAGTTTCGGATCGACTCAACCCATCTGGTATCATGACATATCACTTGTGGTTCCAAAACCGTTGGGTTAGTTGGGGAGGATCCCTCTGATGGAACTATTCCATACTATTTCAACTCTGTGCAAACGGATGGGATCCCGTCCTTGCTGCACTCTTGATTTCGGGCAACTCACCAGTTTTATACGTACGTGAATCTAATACGTATATTGAATACACATGTCCTATGTCCTATGTCCATGTCCATTTAATTTGCTTGTTAGATCCAATGAAACTTTGAACCCTTGGAATCATCGCTTGGACACCTGGTCGGAGGTATTTTGAGGTCGGCACCTGTGCAGCCGTCACCAAGGAGCCCGGCAGCCTGGGAATGTAATCGTATGATGCCTGCAACTCCCAAGGTAGATAAGATGGTCTTAGCACATCCTAGCATTCACTGATCCACGCAGTAAGAATCCAACCCTTTGTATTTGCTGGTTTACCAGTTCAAACCAAAACACAGTTCATCGGATTGACTTCCAATATTAGATCATCGGTTCACAAACTTGGGAAATGCTGCTAAAGTAATTCTCCATGCCAAAATGAGCCGGTGCCTGTTGCGTAGGAATCTTTCCAACTGGATTGCCAGCAGCGGGTTTAATTGCAAGATAGATCAAGTGCCTTCAAGTTCCTGAAGAAATCCTCATGCTAAAAGTCATGAAGAATACCAGGATCTTGTTGAATTTTGATTCGGAGCATTTGAAATAATTTTCATGATTTCTGAGATGTATACAGTACTAGCGGAATCTTGATGCCTAACTCAAGCCGCTTCAAGTCGCGGTGAACGAACTCTTATTGGAAAAAATAGAACAATGGAGCCCACCAATGATCAGTTGGACTTCCATAATTCAGATTCATCTTCTGAGAAGATCATCCCATGAATAATCAAGCCTGATGCCTTGGAGACTTAGAGAGTGATAACGACATCACTGCCCTTATACATCCACAACTCTGGCTTCCAGCCTTTGCTTTTGTTGTTTTTCTAGTCCGAAAAGTGTTAGAGCAACACCAGCAAGACCTAAATATTTGAAAGTCATCTGGGCATCATCCATCTCCAAGAGCCAGCTTTGCCAAACGTGTCCCCTGACAATGGTCGTGAATAGGAGCGTAAGGTCCAGGTCATTGATCCGATGACCTCCAATGTTCAGCTGAAAACCATGGAATTGTTGGGGAAGTGTTGGGGACTGGTGGAAACGAATGGAAAATCCCAAAATATATTCAAATACTAAGATAGCAATGGAATCCAACACTCGTCACTCAACCATCAACCATCTACGGGTGGTTGCAAGGCTGATTTCTACATGAAAAGATGGTTGCTCGACGAGTCGGAAGCAGGAGGATTTAATCCCATGCCAATGTTCCAATTGGGATGTCAAGTCCTAAAAGCCCAATTAGATTCTATGCAACATCCCAAGATTTGTCATCCCAAACAGATTCACAAAGAATCCAAGGTGCAAGTGATACCTGAGTTTTACCTTAATGGGGGTGCGATGCTAGGTTTGTAATTTCTGGGTTCAGTAGGTTTTGTGGTTCTGCGGGTGCCGGTAGATCTTCCGGCAAGACCGGTTTTCCAAAGTCCACTCCCAGCTGTCCTTCTTGGCAGATATGCAGTTGAACCTTTTGCTCCGCCACTAGTTGCATGCTACGATATACAATGCAATTTCTGGCATTCAAATATGGCAAACAAATTCAGCTGTAGCCAATTCCCACTTGCAAATCGCTAGCTTTCGCCATGTTTGAATAGTGGGCCGGGTACAGCACATGATGGGTCATGTTAATTCTTTGCACCCTGCAATCTGCTGCACCTCGGGGTTGATGGTGTTGATCAACAGTAAGGTGACCCTCTCTGCTTGCTCGAACTGCCCCGCCAACAGTAGTCGCTCTGGATTCTCCGGCAAATGGAAAACCTGGCGCTTAGGCCGCTTGGTGTAAGGTCTGTAAGGTTGTATGGTGTCAGGGTTCAACAACAAAATTGATCAAATCAAAACTAGAGAAAATGAAGAAGCGTGCAGTTTGTTCGCTTTCAGTGAAACAACTCACAAGTTGATAAGTTGGTAATCCTATGCAAGCCCCAAGCTCCCTGCAAATATCCTGCCTGAACATCTTGTCCTGTGATCACCTGAAAACGCTGGCAAGGTACAGGTGGAAAAAGATCTTCTATGCCCTCGGCCAGCCACCCATTTTCTGACATCTCTAGAGAGAGAGAGATTGCGGATATTGTCAGAGATTTATCATCAAGGAAAACACCTTGCAAAGGTTTGCAGGTGCAACTGTGCAACCCTTGAAGTCGTCGTTTTTTGAATGGTGGAGTTTCTCTCGGACCAACTACAGATGATGGTCATCCTTGTGAGAAGACCACATTTGCAAGCCCAGAGTCATGTCATTTAGGGACGTCTCGGCAATTCTAAAAGTTGTGCAATTCAGGTCATTGACTAATTGATCCAAGGATTCCTCAAGACAAGTCCTTGGGCATAACGGATCAACCCAGCGATGAGTCACAAGGATTTCACTCTCCCATCATTAGAAGCCTTCTATGAACCCAATCGATTTCAAATCAGACAAAGTGCGCATAATTGACAGTGCATTGACTGAGAGGAACAGGAATCATACCTTCAGTGAAATCAGCGTAGTGTTCACAACCTTGTAGCAAATAAGTTCATATCGATAGCTCATAGGCCTCATAGGGATTTGAATTCGGATTTAATGAATCACACCCTCATCTACGTACCAGTACCAATATTTGTATGATTAGATACATCACAGCTTCACCTTGGACGTCCCTCTGAAATAATCCCCGGCGTTTCCCAAGATCTGCAGTTCACCTGCACCGTGGCGGACAACAAGTTGATGCCCAGTGATGTTGTTCCGAGCCTTGGAGTTTGATGTGTGAAAGGAGACAAGTTCGGAGCTCGAGTCACCAAGGCACAAAAAAGTGAAAAGTGGAGACGAAAGCAACGTAGAGATGCGCAGAATTAATCACAATATTTGAAAGACATCATATCTGATAATCTGATCAACTAGCAGCTAGAACACTCTTTGTATTCTCAAACCGCACTTCATTACATCATATTGGAAATCTGCCAGAGAGTTCGGTGGTCGTTAGCGGCAATTGAAGTACACCACCCCGATATCTTTTGCGAGACTTATTTCGGCTCCTTCCTGACCTGTAGAAATCTGGGCGATGCAACCGCGAGGACAACTCGATCACCTCGGACAGCACTCTGTGACTCCATACTAAATACACTATATCTATACACATACACAGTGCTCAGTGCTTGCATTCAATAAAGACAATTGAGGGGGAGTGTAAAACAGCAATACCACTACTTACGGAAAGGTTAACAAAAACGATTGGAGTGAAACAAAATTCAACCTGAGTATTGTGTCATACTGCACATTCAAGAAAGAGTTACCACAGCCTGAAGGCAAACCAATCTTGCCACCGAGGTGAAATACAAGATATACATGCATGTCACCTAGTAAAGTTCTCAGCTTGACAGCTTTTGTCATCTCTTGTCCTCCCAAAGGTGAAAAGAAACCTTGCGGAAACCCATTTCCAAATCATTCAAACAGCCCCATGGTTGCCTGTCGCCTCGTGATTCCAAGCGCACAAACATTTGATCCGATTTAGCTCACTATGCGAGGTACCTCTGCATGTTGCCGCGGTTCAAAGGTGATGTAAATGTTGCCTGTGCTGGACCTCAAAGTCACGGGTCCACGATGTGAATGGAAGTCAGTGATCAGTCCTTTTCAACGGGTATGCTTGTGTGCTTTGCCACAGAATGACGATGACCTACTCATGATCAGCTAATTCCAAAATCTGGAAAAAATCGGAAACACCTTGTTTCTGCTGTAAGATGTTGGAACACATGAAAACTCGTTCTCAGAGCCTGGCCCCACTAAATCCCAAGGAAATAAAGGTTCAAACTTTTTGAGATTCCTTTGTCTGCTCCAGGGCTCTTCAAATAGTTTTACAGTATATAAAGATGGGTGCGCAAGTTCTTTGGAACAAGTCCCTTGGAGTGGTTGCCTAATGCGATACCGGATGATTCAGTTTTCGTCTTCGACTACCTACCTGAAATTGAAAGCACACCCGTAAAACACACAGTGACCCTCTTGAAATGCGAAATCTCGGGACCCACACAAAGCTTGTGCCCAGATCTTTGAACTCCGCTGCAACGAAAAGTTGGCAAACCTGCTTTCGGCACAAAGTGGAGCTCAGATTGGTGCTTAGTCACTCTGACTGTTTGAAGTAGCCGCATGATTTCAGTGCTGTGGTTCTTCTTCGTCTTCTTTCTCCTCTTCTTCTTGTTGTTCTTGCTGTTGCTGCCGTTTTGGACAAAATTCATACGAAAGCAAATCCATTGAACCGCTCATGTTTTCCAAAAGGACCACGAGGAAGACCCATGGCGACCGCATCCATCCATAACCCTTCGTTCCCTACTAAGCCCAGAAAAATCTTTCCAATTTTTCAACGATTGTTCTGGTTCGTCTCCCCTCAAACAGCTGAAATCAATGCATCTTTTGGTCTTTTGGCTGATATTCGGATCCATTCCACGCCGGCCCACCGAGGCGCAAAAGCCCGCTGCAAAGGTGCGCGACCTGGGGGAGGCAGGAGGGAAAAAGTCTTTACAAAGCTTTGGTGCTGAGTGGTGACGTGGCATCTTGTGATTTTGAACACTATCGTCAAACGAAAACTTGTGATACAAGCTCTTAAACTTCTTAGTCCAAAGATGGATCAAGTTTCAATTACAGGTTCTCTGATTAGTATACTTTCCGTAGCTTTCTTCAATGACCTTCAACAATCTATCTCAAAGGAGACCATGCTTCAACATGATATCAATAACAATCGTGCCTCCTCAACTACAGCACGAAAATTATTGCAACTGAATAGTTTTTCCATTACCAAAGTTGAACAAACAAGACGAAACTTGATGAAAAATGAGCTTTTGTTCGAAGGGTCTTTTTGTGATATCAGAATCGATAAGAAGACATGAAATACATCTACTTCAATGTACTTGATTTTTGCTTTTCATGATCAAAACAGACTACATTAGCCTCAGAGTTTCGCTCTTCAAAGGATGACATGAAAACGGGCACTGCCTTTTTCTCAATCTTGTCATTGTTGTTGACTTTCTTTGCTCTTTCGACAAGGTTATGGATAGGTATTGATAGAGCATCCTTCTTCAGGTAATTATGCGAAGCCTGCACTTGGAGGATCATTCCAATCATTTTTTTGCTTTACTATCAGTTGAACATCTTCATTTCAACCCCCTTCCTGTATTTCATCACTTTTCAATTAAAGCGAACTAAGCCAACCACTGTCGATTGAACCGATATAAGGAATCGGAAAGTGTGCAAGATGAATTTGGAAGGGTTTCCATTGCCTACTGTGCCGGGATTGCTGAAGCTTGGCTCAGCGGCCTGTAGCAAGGATGACCCCATTCGCCTCGGAAGCGTTGGAGGAATTGAACAGCTCAAAGAAAAAATCTAATCCTAGCATGGTTGGCCCACAATCGCCGAACGTGACTGATAGAATAGCTGAATAGCTTGTCTGATTATGTATGATTTGTGTTCGTAGATTGCTAGCATATTATAGCAGGTCATGACAAGAGTCGCTGAATCAACCCTGGGACGTCTTTGATAGAAGAGATCTAGAGGGTGCACAGGTTTTCAAATCGCTGGCTCAGGCCAGGCGCACCTAACCGTAGTTTTACTGACTGAGATTTGGATGATGTCGTTTTGCTGGGGGGTTGAAGTCTCTGCATCCCTGAAGGATGCAAAAGAGAGGCTGTATTTAAAGATTCGACTAAGAAGGGAATGAATCCCGATTGAAACGGACCGTATCCCGATTGAATACCTGCTGTCACAGCTGAATCTATGATTTTGCTCATCTCCGCTGGACAAGGAATGGTTAGATCCAACGGAGCAACGGCCATCCGGCCATCCGGCCTTCTCCAAGTGTGCAATGAAGGCATCAGTGCCTGACACGCCGCATCCAAATGTGACAAATGATCACATGGATCCCGCAAATACTGTATATGATCGTAGATCCAGATCTATGGCAACATGTGATACAAACAGGAACAGCATCACTGCTACCGTACTACTAGCTGTGCAGAAACAGGATGAGAAATGCATCACGTCAAAATAGCTTAGTCATAGCATCTCATAGGTACCGGACCTACACTGGAAGCAATCGACATGCAATCAACTCTGGATATGTGGCGTGGCCCAGTGAGTACAAGGTACCAAGCACTATGACAATGAGGAAATGCACTACCAAGTGGATCCTGAAACTTCACAACCACTATATATTTGTGTGCGTGTCGTAAGTACATGTCCTAGTCTTACATCCGAATTGTCATCGGGAAGGTGCTAAAGCTGTCAATTAGAGTTCGATCAATGTATATTTTGACATCTTTCGACCACGGACCATTCAGGTCACAAAATATTGAGGTAGTTCAAGCTGAGGCCTTTGAGGGAAACGGTTGGCCACGTTGAGCGCAAAGCAAAGTCAAAGCGACCCATGGTCAACCTCTGTCGACAAATTGCTGACACATTGAGATCACTCTCAAATTCTGCAGGAATGGGCATGGGGGTTGGTCCAAATCACTCTCAAAGTTCATGGAGCCTAGTTGGGAACTTCACGGTGGCATTGGAAAATCATCATACAATAGGAAACACACCTGCACCGTGCCAGGTTTGTTTCCGCATGACATTGCTATGTTAGTACCTGCTGGGACTATTGAACATATGGCCCTTCACAGGGGCTACTCTTGCAGCCGGAACATCAGGAATATCATTCTAGATCATTCCACTGGGTTTAGTCAGTCCTATAATAGCCCCCCATCGTTCGATCGGTCAATGGTTCTAACTGAGAATTGCGTGTACATGAAACACACGTCTTCACCATAAAGATCGACGTTTGGGTATCTGCAGCTCAACCCCATTCAGCCTAGGGCTTTGCTACCATTTTCAACCAAGTTGCGAGGAGAAGTTGAAGCGAATTGTAGCACCTGTCACCACAATTGGAAATGAAACCCCAAGCTACATCTCCATCATCTCCCTTAGAAGTCGTCTGCCTGTTAGAAAAGCCTGCACTCGCATCTGCTTGTGGAAAAGTCTGCAATTGTTCCTTTTGAGATGCGATCTAAGTCCGAGTACAGGGACTGGAATGAAAATGAGTAAAACCACTATACAATCAATAAGACTGACATCGAAAAAACAATGGCCGGTTCTTAGATGGCTTTCCTAATTCATCCACGGCTTCCATTTTCAAGTTCCACATTATCTTCAAAGGAATGGTGTGGCCGCTAGGATTTGCAATGGCGTTGCCCTGACAGGGTGTGCTTGAGGGAGTGATTAATCTCCAAAGGGGTGAGACCCATCACTAGACTTCGAAGCAGTCGACCAAATTTCTATTTTCAGGTGAAGAAATCGTTTGCTGACATATGATTCGGGCAGGGGCTCACTTGCGCCTACACTTTTGACTCACTTGTACCTACAGGTGTTTGTCTCACTTGTACCTACAAAATCTAAAATTTGTGCTCAGTTATACCTACAAGGGTGGGGTGGGGTGGGGTGGGGATGATAACGTACAGGTCAGGAGCAAGACAGACTTGAGGATACATAAGACCAAAGGGTGGGGTGGGGTGGGGGTGGGGATGATAACGTACGGGTCAAGAGCAAGACAGACTTGAGCATAGATAAGACC
Organism: Breviolum minutum Mf 1.05b.01; assembly: GCA_000507305.1. Classification (NCBI taxonomy): domain Eukaryota; class Dinophyceae; order Suessiales; family Symbiodiniaceae; genus Breviolum; species Breviolum minutum. Next base: position 82,612 of record DF239067.1, on the reverse strand, counting down.
AAAGGGTGGGGTGGGGTAGGGTGGGGATGATAACGTACAGGTCAGGAGCAAGACAGACTTGAGGATACGTAAGAGAATGCGCAACGTGTTCAAAAACAATACATTGAAATGCGACATACTTTTCCTACAGTATCATATAGGGACCCAACATGGTTTCACTTACACATTGAATTTTCGTTCTATACTCTAATGACTCTATATCTTCTTACAGCACCACTGTCATGAGGACCATAAAGTATGCGCAGCATGTCCAATCCTAGATCTCCAACAAGTGATCTGCTTAAGATGTCACAGTGGTACGGTGGTACTGCGAACCACTCAAAGGGCCGCGGGCACAACCGAGACAGAGTCCGCGGGCACAACTGAGTCAGAATCCGCGGGTACAACCGAGGCACTTCCCATATGATTCATCAAGATTCTGGTAAATCTGATTCCAAATGTTTTTCCGCCACTTACACGAGATGTTGCTGCTCCGCAACCCTGGATTCACCCTCCAAGCTCGAAGCCAGAGATCACATCTTCGGAGACACTGTATATCACTCTATAATCACTATATCTACACACTGAATTACAGGTTTGGAGAGAAGGCATTGCGAGAGCAGCGGTCACAAATCCCCTGAGAATCCTTGGCCTTTCAAATTGAAACCATACTTGACAAAATGACCGTTTCACTATGTGACTATGTGCATGTGATTGGATGTAATATCTATTTTGTAAAGCTTCAGAAGGCTTCCTACCCTTCTTCTGACAAGCATTGAAGCTTTCTGCTGCTCATGAACTTTCAACACTTGGATGGTCAATTGGAATCTTCCATTGGACATTATGCCATGTTCCATCATGTTCCACTTACACTCCTCCAAGCAAGCATTTAAAAACATTGGTTGGGGAGTAATAATAAAGACGAGTAAAGTACACCCAATTGTTGGAATCTAAAAAAACCACAAAGTCCACTCCTCCACGCCTTCGCAGGTTGGTTGTGGAAGCTTGCGTGGTAAATCCTAGCTCAGCCAACTGGATGTATTGTTGCCCCCGTTAGCTCTCCAAAAAAAGTGTTAGATGCAATCCTGTCCCCGTTGCTGGTTACACAAAACTGTTCATCTTCGGAAAGACTGTCTAGAGGCCTGCGGTGGGACACAAGTGATGACAGCTACATAGGAGTTGTGGTTGTGGAAGATTTTGGTAACTGTCCCAGTTTGAAGAAACTTGGCCAGATAACCAAGGTTGAACATTTCTGCCCACAGCAAGCTCGGGAACTCTGCACGTCCCTATAAAATATGAATATGTCCTGTATGTATATAACATGATTAAATCATATCATATGTTGCCAGTTGTTTGGGCAGCCCCATTCCTCACTGGTAGAAGGGACAGTTCTAGCGTGATTATAAGTCAACCAGGATACCTAGAGTTGGGACTGTTTTTCGACATGCTATAATAGTAATCCATAATAAAAGTTGAAGAGCAGCTCATCGGGGACGATGATGTTAATGATAATGGATATTATGATGTTGTCCACATGACCACTTCGGTATGGACCCAACAATCAGGTATGTCCATTTGCGACTTAAGGACTCTGTCCAAACCAAAACCTGCCCCATGTCTTCGGTGATGTCCTGCACTAAACACTCTGATGAGGTGTTCATGTCCTGGCATGCCGCTGGCATTGGAACAAAGCCCCCCAAGGATGCAACAGAAAGCTAGCTCCAACTTAATTAATTGCAAATCCTGCAGGTGAGCCCAATCTCGGCACAATGAAAGGTCATCAAATCATTCCAAACCTGCCAACTGGCTACTGTAAGCCTTCATTTGTAAATATTCCTTCTGACTGCTTGATGGAAAACATACTGTGGGTGACCGGCGACCACTAACCGCTCTCGTTGGGTGGTATGCGTGAACATGACTCCAGCCCACAAGCGGAAGAACATCCCAAAACAATCAAGTCAAGCCAAAAGTCATTCAGCAGCCAGCTATCTAAAGCCGTTACCGTTACACATCTTTGCAACATGAAAGTTGCGAGTCAAACACTCACTGGCTCTGCGTTCCAAACCGCTAGGACATGCCATCCCATGGAAACCGCCACGACTGCCTGGAAATTGAAGGTTTCAGGAGCAGTGATTGTCAGCACTTCCATTGGTTGTGCCTCCCGGCATCTGTTCTGGTCAAATTGACATGTTTCACCCACCCGGAGCCGTGAAACAAGGAGATCCTCCATTGGGAGCGGAAAGCAGTGATTGGAGTTAGCCAAGTTTGAGGACAAACACCTCTGGCGGCCGTTCAAATTCTTTGAACACAATCATTGTCTATGTCACATTATCTTTGTGTGTTCAACATTCCAACTTATACCTTGGGAGATGGTTGATGAAAACTTGGAGTATTGAAGTCTGCTCCTTGCCATTACACCTCTGATGTTGTTGGCCCTGATGTTATAGTTCTGGTTGTGGTCACAACATTTTCTGCATGGGTATGGAGGGTATCGACTGTATGGTCTTTCCATGAATCCACAATATTCGGAGAACGAATCTGGTGAATTTGATGTGAATGTCCCATGGTCAGAAATCATTTTTGAATGTATCCCATGTATCCGTATAAAAATCTTCAAATGCCACCGGCGTCCAGACCTGCGGCAACTCTACATGCATCTGTACTGCGAGATTCTTGTCCTTCAGGTCGTCAAGCTGGTCACGGGTTGCAAGGCAACTTAGCTTGCATGATAGCATGATCATGTTTGTAATTTTTGGATAGGCAAGCACAAGAAAAAGCACTTGGTCATACGAGTGATACATGATCACAAGCTAACATTTCACCAAAGCCGCATTGTTTAGTTTGTTGAGACGCGGACTTGGCAGCCAGAATTTGGGATGAGGTCACCGAAAAACAGACTACAGTATACGCTTCTATCATGCGACAAGGGACATGGACAATCTACCACAATCTCATGGCACCCAACCACTTCCAATCAGGGCCTCAACTTCCACGAACAGCACCTGATTTCTTCGGATTGGATGAACAATGGATGAACTTCTGGAGCCAGGGCAATGGCATTGCATGCAAAGGTGCGATCCGCAGAATGTTGACACTCAATCGAAAAGGAACAAAGCCTAACAATTGTAGATAGATGTATAATGTATAATACATGTGAAAAACAACACATGCAGCATAGAATCAACCATATTCTGTATCTGGATCTTGGGATTTCTTGCCAACTGCTTTGAAATCCAATCAAATCAACCCCGAGACTTTTTACCACCCTATTACTCACACTTCCCACCGCACCGCTGGCAGATTACCACGAGTTTGCAAACTGATGATATTAAATTAAATGTTGTCGACAAATCTTGACAAGTGCAAGAGATCCTTCAACCCAGAACTTAGGGCTTGAAGCCAAACGTCTCAAGGGCATCTACGAATCTACAAGTACAAGCAATGTTAAAAATTCAAGCCCCCAACCCACCCGTTTTGCCTCGAACAAAGTCAGCGCTGGCGTCAACGAGGGCGATTCCACATTGCCAACATCCAACATTTGCCCATCCTGGCAGGAATTTTTCTACACTTTCTATCTTTTCTGGTTGGGGGATACAGCCGTTGGCTGAGGTTGCCGATTTGCTGGCCCATGCCCTGGCGATCTCCCTCAAGACAACAGGATATCGCTTTCAACAGGATATCGCTTTCATCAGCCTGGTTTTTTTAAATTACTGTAACAGCAACAAAGGCAAGGGAAGCTTGACGAGTGGCAAGGAATGGCTCTGCTCTCTTGCGTCATCGTCACCCGAATCAGTGTCGTTTTTTTGGGGGGTTACCCCATCAAACCACAGAACTGGTTCCCGCCTATTTTGGGCATCAAAAAACATCAATTTGAAACAATGTGACTTGCACTCGTTTTTGGAGTGCTTTTTGCACAACACCTCAAAATGTTTTCTGCCTCTGGTATCCTTTCATTGCCACCTATAGAATGTTCCCAACAAATGCTTGGCTATGGAGGGCCCTCCCCTCGAAAATTCTAATCCTTCCTCTGGAGATTTCTTGAATATAGGTACGTGCCCTGAAACCTGTGACCGTTGCTAAAAGTTCCAGTCTTTCTTTTGGAGAATTCTTGAATATGCAGTGATATGCCGTGTTTTGCCGTACGTCTGCATTTCATGTAGCCTAAGCACGATGTCAAAAGACAACAAAAGATAGTTCAGATTCAGGCCAATGTATAAATGGCATGATGATGTCATCTATATATGTAGATATAAGTACAGTATATTTGATGATCGTTTCATACTGCTTCATAATTTCATCGTAGGCAACTTCGTGGACATTTGCAGGGCTGTCAACTGCCTGGCGGAAACTCCGTAGCAGCCAGGAGTTGGTGGAGCCAGTAGAGCTGGCCATGGCTGGACTGCGCCTGGGGTCATCTTCAAGGTCCCAAGTTTCACGAGTTCAACTGATTCCACGTGACCTCAAAATGACCCCCCCGTTTTGGACCTTTAGGGGAAACTCTTGTGACACTGATCCGATCTAGGGAAGCCGGACGCACCCACAATGAGCCGGTAGCGGACGCCTGTCCAACAAAGCACGGTTCAAGGACTTTGATGAATTTGGTTGATAGATAGGTCAAAGTCATTTCAATATGAATACTAATGAATTCTAAGCAAGTGAGGCATTTCCAACTAGCAACTCCTCTTTTAGAGCTGACTTCGTGACTCTTTTAAAATGAAAGCGCCGATGAACGTGCTCCAAAGAAAGCCACCAACTTGGAAAAGCCCCTCTTGCATAATGAAAACTGGCCTGAGGTTACATCTCAGGTCATTGTCATCAAATCCTGTGGGCATCTAGTATCTATAGTGATTTTGATTGTGTCTCCGGGCCATTTGAACTCGATCAAAATCACTAGATACTATATGCCCATAGGATCCTGTTTTGCATTCCCAGCTCTCCATGGCACCTAAAATGAGAAATCACTATTCACTGCCAATTAGTTGCATTGGAGATTCATGAATTCTTGGTATATTTAAGATTCTTTCATAAGCACTTCCTATTTGGTATCATAATGTAAGAGCTCCACCACAAACGACCGCTTCTGCGGCCTCCTGCCAGCAGTGCAGCCGTGCGCACCTGTGCCAAAATACGGCCCTTGCTCCAAAGCTCCGCCATGTCCACCGTTTCATGATTTTTCATGGAGACAAAGACTTTCTGTTTCACTTTTTCGCTTGGCCCCTACTAAGTATGCAAAGTCATTCAAAACATCAAAGAGTCTCAACTTAAATAAACACAAAATATATCGATCAAGTTAGAGTCTTGCCTGAAAGAACTGATTAGGTGGTTGTTGTCCCAAGCACTGAACTCCAGGCCTGAATAGCAGCTGGGTTGATTGAGGAAGGTGTGAATCATACATCCAGATCCAAATCGGCGGAAATCCAACGGCAGCCAAGTAGAAGCCTGCCTCGTTTCTCTACTTAAAACTAGCTGTGCCAAAGGCCTTTGAGAATCTTAATTTACTGATGATTTCCTTGCTCACAACGTTCCTCTTCCCAGTCGTCAATCCCTTCCAGAGTCTATCCAAACCTCCAACTCAAAAAACGCTTGACCCGAAGAACTTCAAACAAAAAAACTTTAATAATTATATAATACATCTTACTTTTTCCCTGTCTTTGCCACCCCCCCAAGAGCTCTGGCAGGTCCAAGTCAAGTTCTTGCCGTTGAAAGCTGGCTCCGAGGCTTAGTTGCTGCACCTGGCGGCACAAATGATGTGAAGGAGTGATGGGTATTTGTTGTGTCTTTGTTGTGTCTTTGCAAGATTGAAGCTGATTGAAATGTGAATTTCAAGCAACACGTACTTGTTGGATTAGAGTTGTAGGTGCTTCCGGAACGTGGGAAGGCATTTGCGAGAAGAAGAAAAGAGAACACGCAAGAGTGGTGGGAAAACTAAGCAATATTTAGTTCTACGTATTCAAAATGGGATATGCTCAGGGGGGGAGTTCCCGTATTGGCGAAGAAAACAAGAAACTTGCAAAAAAAGAATAGTCGCAGCTCCATGATAGCATTGCGCTGGTGGTCACTACATTGCGACAATGTCCTGACAAGGCGCCTGGGCATGGCAATCTCGAGGCACTTGGAAGCCTTGCGGTGCTTGAACCTCCAAACGATCCTCCGCTACAAAAAGGGGTGGGCAATTCAATCGGAAGGCAATCCTAGATTGATCTACAGTACTGATTTTTTACTGAAACTCTTCCAGGAGGAAGAGTAGTTTTCAATAACATTGAGTACAAGTTCCCTCATTAGAAGTGTATTTTAGGAGAAAAGAGCCACTAGATTAACGTTCCAACCATGATCTTGATCTTGGTATGGTGATGTTCGGTCTTCAAGCACCACCAATCCTTCCTCCCTTCAACCCTAAGGCTTCTGGAGATTGGTTTCTGGTAAAGGCTCGGAAGCCGGAAGCCAACAACATGTCACCAGCAATGTCACCATGTCACCTCCGCTTCTTTGGCCATCTGGTTGAAAAATAGTACTAACTATTCCACCAAACATGTTGATCAAATGAGTTCAACTCTCCATCTAGAACGCGGGTCAGGACATGCACTGTCCTTGCTGGTGATCGTGTTGGTGGGACGGAAAAGAATGGTGACCTGAGGCATGCCAAAAATCTGGCCGAAAAGTGAGTGGATCTAAACTTGTTGGTTCAGTGATGAGCTAAATCGGCCTGATGTCACCAAAATAAGGCACACCATGTGGATACAACATGTTGTATCTGAGACCTCTTTTGCAAGCTGCTTCCGCACACTGATTTTCCATCATAATTCATAATAGTATGTAAATGATATACAGTACTCTACATGTGATATAATCTGCTTTTATGTGACAATTTTTATCTGCAATGATGCTGTACACCCAATCCAACCCATGATATGTTGATTGACATTCCTTCGAAACGTTGGGGACCTCCATACAGAAAGCGCGCTTGCACACGCACAACTTGCACACACAATGGGACTAGGTGTCAAGTCGCTACTGGTCACATATTGATCGAGTAGCAAAGCACTTCTGCTGCAACTTTCAACTTCCCAACCAAAAGCTCCAGCATACAAGGCAACAGTCTATAAAAGCATCAAAACCAAGGCCCTTCCTGTAATTCCATGTTCGCATGTCGGGTCCATACGGAGCCCCCTTTTTCTTCACAAAGAAGTGAATCCCTGAGCAGGAGTATCATGCCTTTCATCACCTTCTCGTTGAAAAACGCACTTGAACACCTAATAACCCCTGCAAGAAAAATCTTGGCCTCGTCACTGAACCCCCTTTCTAAAGGGAACCGGCCTCATTGTCCGAGTCAGTAGTCTGCACCAGCATCGTCAAGGCCTTGTTTCGGATGGTTACCAGTTTGGAGGCAACAACAAGCCATGACTGCTGGAAATCCTTCAAAACTGCACCAATCTACGCCATGTTCATCCATGTTCCATGCTCATCCTTGCTCGTCGCAACAAGCATCATAGATCCTTTTTGGGGTTAGCAACGCAGCGGAGTGTAAGCCTGTTCTTTGCAAAAATCACCTGAGAAATTGAAGATTCAGTGATAGGCTAGGTCAAATTCTTTCCTATATCATTTTGGGAGGGTGATGACGGTGATGCCATTGGTTTTCCAATTTGTGGGCTCACCCATCCTTCCATTAATTGTCTTGCGTCGGCCAGTGCTGTTACAGGCTGAGTAAGTCAGATCATAATTGTGTCATATGTTCTCAGCACACGTTGGCCCACTTGTTCGAGAAACATCAAGATAGCAGTGCTCGTGGCAGATACAATTAATGATTATACAATATCATAATTCATTGTGAATATAAAATACTATTGGAAGATAAATCACGAGTAGAAACCCGGTCCGGTCCAGGCATTTGATGCTCAAGATACAATAGAGCAAAGCGTCTGCGATCTGACAGCACTGGCTATGCTATAGTGTTGCAGAACTCGGCTACCACCGTGACATGGCAAAGAGAAACCGACACCAGGGAGATCATTCTAAATGACACTGCCGAGTCGCCAAATCCAGAAAGGACCACAGAGTGAACCCTGGAATTGGCGTCAATGTCGCCTGCATTTGAAATTTTACTGTCCACGCTTGGTGATCTCATTCAAACAAGCATGTTTCAGGTAGAGTCATATCATCTACTGATATCTACTGTATGCAAAATGGGAATGAGAAGCCCAGTAATTTCTCTCTCAATCACATCAATATTGGAGGAACTGGGAGTCGCAAATGGGTAAACCGGGTGCGTCTGGAGGGGATGGATAAACCATGTCTCCTTTGGGAATGAACCGAACAGGATAGATGTGGCTGCAAGTGCGACAGCATACTAAACAACACCTGAATGGATGTGGGCAGGTGATGCTCCACATTAGCACAATCAGTCTCTGGTGCAGCATGGCACATCAGCTTGGCAAACTATGGAGGTTTCACACTTGTTCCTGCTGTGAAATCACTTATGAACTACCAGTCAAGCACGTCTTTTTTCATACCAGTCTCTTTTGCCTTCCCTGCCTGTAATACATTCATTGCAATAATACTTCTGACCACTTTTGGCATCTTTTTGTTAAGTGGACAAAACAATCCCGCCCGAACGCCATGACTTTGCCTCATCAGCCACAGTCAGAAACCAATGGTTGCGAACCTGTTGGTTGGCGTTGCACGGCATATAGCCAGGGGGCCCCAATTGGTGAGCAAACCACCAGCAGGCGACCCTCAGAAGAGAAGCAACATGATTTCAAGTGTTCGCAATGTTCGCTCCTGTGCCCTCGAAACTGCGAAATTCACCTAACAATCAGAATGGGATAGAATGGGATTATATGGAATATCAAAACACTGTCAGAGCGTTGCATTCAAACAGCTGTGAAAAGACAACACGTTTCCATTGTGGGAAATATCCTAAAGGTTCTTTCGACATCTTTCGACCTCACACCATTCGATGCAACAGCCTGTTGCAAACCGGGTCGTGCCTGTGGCGTAGTCTCTGGCTGCGCATCCACTCGTAGCGAAAAGGCCTCAGATTCGAGCATGATGCACCAACTCTCCTGGGCGGTTACCCAAAGAAACGGCCTTCAGATCTAAGCTTTAAAGTATCCGGGAATCTGAAGCAGATATATCGAGATTTCTTTTGTTCAATCTTTGCTTTTTGCTGTTCCACTTGTCCCCCTTCCAAGGCTTCAGTGTGTATTCACGCATATGTGTCCACATTCGGGAGATGCCAGGCTTTGTTCCCCACCAAGCAGTTCAAAGATCTTCTACAAAAGTTGGTAGAGACGTAACTGTCTGAAAAAGGTATATGATGTATATGATATGGTGTCTGGTATATAGCTTCTTCCAAGAATCCAAACTTCACACAGCCTCCAGAAGTTGAATCTATTACAAGGCTGCAGGAATTCAACTGTAGCACTTTCGAGGCACATATCTTCTTCCAGCATGTAGACCAGGTGACACCTCTCGCTGTGCACCAAACATCCAAAGGTGCCCTATTCTGCTTGAACATACACTCATACAACTGCCCCTAACCTAAGGTACTTTGTAGTGAGATGTGATTGACTAGTGATTTCCTGGACTTTTGAAGAAATTGGACCTGCAAACCTGGCCCAACTTTGAACTACCAACTATGCATGCCTCCATCCGTGCACGGTTGTGAGAACCCTCGCAGGAAAGAAGGTGGATGCCCACTTCAAACCTTGCCCGGCAAAACACAGCAATCCAGGGTGTGGGACGATCATGGACATAAAGATCCCGGAAGTATCTGGGCATTTGCTAAATTGAAATGCAATTGCGCATACACACCAGTCCCAAGTCAGAATACCCCGGAGATGAAAATGCATTTTACCCTTCGGTCCAACTGATGGACCAGGGAATAATCCAAGACACAATCAGCTGTCTGTGATTGAACATTTCACAACCATTGTTTCTTTCACATGCCGATCCCCGCTGTTGCTTCCCATTCTAAGACCCTAGCGGAACCAACGGCCGTGGAAAGCCCGAGGCACCAAAGATGTCAATGCCTCAAGTACAGGACCCAGCTATCATGAACAACAGTCCTATGAAATCCTGTAAACCTATGGATGCAGTTTGAATTCTCTTTTGGTCAATTCCTTCAGCTGAGTGCCTAACAAATCTTCAGCTCAATCTTAAGATCAAAGATTAATGAGTACTAAATTTGTGTGTACATATTTTCATTTAACATGTCTTTTTTACCATGATGTGGCGAGATGATCTATCTGATGGGAAGTTACTCAGAGCCCATCACACAGAAACGTCAAACAAACCTGCTATATTGCACCCCCACAGGACCCAGTTCATCTTCAAACCACTTAAACCCCAATCTCAGAATCTTTCAGAAATTGAGACTTAACTTAAGATATACGCTTCCAATATTCGGGTGCGTTCACCCCTTCCAAAAAATTCTAAACACATATAACCCTTTGTACCCTGATTGCCCCAATTGCAATGGTATTTAGCAGGGCGTTTTGGCAACTCGTGGAGTGTTGTATTGTTCACCAGCTGAAACATTTTGGTTTTGGAACCATCGAGCCAGTTGATCGAAAGCCACCTATCTGCACATCGCAGGTGTCGTGGAAGGTAAAATCTCTGGGTGCCAGCACCTGTTCCCATGTCAGTGAAGGGCACTCTGTTGGAATTTGTGATAAGGACAGTGGATTTGAAATGGAAAACGTGCGATGATGATAGTGACACATTCACAAGAATGACATTCAATCACTGGAATCTGAACATCATCATTGGTACAAAGGAATCTCCTCTTTCAAACTTTGTGGCTTCGGATTCCTTCCGCTCAACTTCAGGGGTATATCAAACCAAATCATTTCAAAATCTATAAACCCAAAATCAAACAATGCTCGGGAGTCTTGCAATGGAAGCGCGACATACAGTAATTCTGATGTTTTTAGGAAGATCTCAATATTACCGGACCACCATCTCAGGGGTGAGGTTGACTGCAAGAGAATGCAAGAGATGCATTTGTTTGTGAAGCAAAGGCGTGGTGTCCTGAAATTATCCCAAGTGTGCGAGTGAAGGTACAGCTTCTGAAAATGGCAAACAACTTATCACGAGCTGAATTTCTCTATCAACCACAGATTCTCAACCCACTCCCAAAGTCATCCAAAATGATATCCTCAAGTCACTTCGCAGGGTGAATTTGCTGGAAACCAATGACCCTGCCTCAATCTGAAGATTGCCAATGGTTCTGGGCCTGGCATTGTATTCGCTGAATGACCATTGACGGCCATGGTGGGACAGGTGAAAACATGGTGAACACATGGTTAAACACGAGGGCCGGCATCGTTGGATGACGTCTGCTGCTAGGAGCTGCTACTGTGGAACGTGTATCATGTCTAGTCTCAATATCTCTCAATTACACATCAATCATGAGATATCATCATACCAAATCATACCTTTTCACTCTAAGTTTTCAAGTATTTGTTGACTGGTGGTTTTCCCCATATAAAGGACTGCCTTCAAGAAACAACAGGCAACAGAAGTTCCAAGTCTACTAGCCTCTGCAAGAAGGGTGATCCATCTAATCAGAGCATGAAGATTGTTTCTTGGGCATCCAAAATCAAAACCTTTCCAGGTTTCTAAATTCTAAACCATGCCATACATTGAATATCTACAAACATCATCCACAACCTTTTCAAATTGAAAAACAACCAGAAAGCGAAAGATGAGCAGGACGAGAAAGAACTGAAGAATGGTGTTACTCCTACGAAATTTGAGGCATCTCAGAGGCATCTCATCTTAACTTGAACCATCTCCATCATCCAAGCTTGGCAGGCTATCCCCTACAGTGTTTGTAAGCCAAGTGTTGTCGAGTTGTCTGGGACTCACATGGATAATTAATAACATATTAATAACCCCATACCTTCGACAGCTGTATATGCAGACTCCGTTTAAGACTTCCCACCTACTGTCCAAACCTGGTATATCCCTTAGGCATATGCAGATTGGGGTTTGAAGTTGGTAGCCGAGCCTTGGTTCTTAATCCCATCTGGGGGGCTTTATCACGTCAGGAGATTTTGGATGTGGTCTCTGTCGCCTTTTTTGAAGCTCAAAGGCAAAGATCAGGCGCGAGGCTTGTGAGGGATGATCTTCCCGACCTCCGAGTGGGCAGTGATCAAATCAGAATCGCACTTGAACTGTTGTCGCAACCTACTTGTATCGTGAAGATGTGAAGATTGAAAAGCTGTCAATTTATTCTAGTCGTTTTGGATGAAACATGGGTACTATTGTACATAAAGGTCTGCCACAGCAACAAGATTGAAACTTCCCAATCTGCTCGAATGTGCAAACTAAACATTGGGGCGATCATCGCAAAAAGATCCAGAAATACGAGGTGGACGAGAAACCACGAGTCATCGTTGGTAAGCATTGTGCAAACCAGTTGGTTGCAACCCCTATCCCAACTTGCCCGCTGATGGTCACAAGTGAAGATGTTGAGGAAGCACCAGTCTAGGCCACGCATCCTATTGTTATAGTTATATCAATAATCCTAGTTGATTCCAAACAATAATAAACTGGAAGATCGGGATATATTCGGGAATAGTTTTGAGGACCACCTTTTTATTGCTTTGTTTTCCAATTCAATTGAAATTCGCCTCTGTCTGTTCCCAGACACAGCTTTCCCACCATCGAAGTTGCTTTGTGATGTTTTATGGTTGATACATTTGAGTCTTGTCCGTTAGAACGGCAATGCTTAAAAACATGGGTTTAACATGTTTAAACGGAGATTTACAAACATCTTTGGGGGGCCCCCAAAAAAAAAGCCAGAACATCCAGAACGTCCACGTTCAGAAGGACTCGAAAACTGTGATCCGTCTGCAAGGCCCAAAGGTTCCCATCGCGGAAAGCATTCCCACTAGTCACTAGTCTCACCTGTCAAGGAGTAATTCACGTCATGGACCAAGTCTGCCTGAGCTGCGCTGGGGATGGACTGACCATCACCGTGATTTCATTGAAAAACGATGGCCAAGTGATTTCATCTTCACCAAGGTCAAAGCTGTTTTTGGTGTTGCATTATGCCCAACTGATGCCACTACATATTCTCCATCACAGGTTCGAAAGAATCATGAAGCAACAGCTGTCAATTTTGACGCTGCACAGTGCACGGTACAATAGTGCACGGAACCACATAAACAGCACGCAATCGTCGCCACATGTCACCACTGGGCTTCAGCGACGAAGGCCAATGCGCTACGGATGGGAAACCCATTTGTTGTAGCAGCCAAGTCTGCCGTGTCCTGTTGGGGCTGTCAGGGCGAAGGAAGGTCTCCTGACTTAATTTGAACAAGTGTTTAGGTATTCTTATCAAACTTATCAGCATCATTGAGCATCTATATATATATATATGAATTTTGTCCAATTTCTGGAGATGTTTTAACATTTCTGCACAAAATGAAATGTTCGAAACAACGTATATCCACCATGGCTTCCCTTGACAACAGCTCCGAAAGCCGTCGTGGTGCCTCTGAACATGACCATTAACATCATTCACCAACCCACGTGAAGTTCAATTGGGTTTACAGTACTATCCGAAATGAATCAACTTTCACTTCGATTCATTGGTTGGACTGGCGTTGGCTAGAAAAGCAGTGAGCCTAGAGAGCAGCAAATCGTGCAGGATCTACATCGGTCTTCTTGCATGCATTTCCGGTTGGATGGAAGCTTCATAATTCATCTCCAATGAGCCAGACTCTGGGGGGGTTCAACACAGAATCCACCTCCGGCAGGAATGGACGGCACTCAACTGTACAATCCACCCCACTCCTTTCCCCAGAACCGCTTCATGGGTCATGCAAACATTGAGGCATTGAAGCCGAAAAGTTGAACCGCCCGTTTCAGCTCCTGGTCACCATCCACCGTTTCCAACCTGAAGGAAGTCGTCGCATCCTGGGTGGAAGGTCAGTGACACTGAAGCTTTGGTCCAGCAGGGTAACTGAGTATTGCAGGTTGCTTGGATTCATCCAATTTACCCATGCCTGGTAGATTGTATACAGTAACTGTATTGTATTAATTGTATTCATTTTCAACTGTTTGGTATAATGGCTGCGCATACAATTTTTCTGTCGATACTCACTTGGAACACATTGACTTTTGCCAAGCCAACTTCGTGAAGAACCCATGAAAGCCAAACCGGCCAAACCCTACCCGCATGTGACTTGAAAGAAGCATGTGAGTCAAGTCGATGTTTGGATGTGTCCATGCCTTTGTTGGAGAAATGAGAGTCAGGGTGGGTCTCCAATCAAGTCAACGAATCGGACCATATTGTCGACAATGGAGGTTTCAAGAATAGAAAACCCAAAGAGAGCGCAATGAAAGATTTATGTAACCAACAATACATCCAAAGGCATTGCATCATAGTTGTAATCCTGTTTCAACAATTGAAATTACAGTATCTCTTGATTGGGATAACCGTCCCTGAATGATACAGCACAATGTTCGAAGATACCAACCAGGCAGTCCAATGATTTGAATGCATCCCTGGGACAGATACGCAGCAAAAACATGTTTGAGATATGACACCACCCAAAAAAGGTAAGGTGCTTCAAACATCCCATAGCACACTACACTACACCCTGGGGAAGCATTCCAAAACTTGGTGTGTAGAAATCTGTTTGTGACACTTATTGTCAACTATTCTTAACTGCTCTCGCATCCATTCAGACCTAAGGAGCCGAGTTACTGGTGGCGTCACCTGTGAGCATGTCAAGGTGCGGTGACCCAAGACTTCAACCAATGCAAAGTTGCCAAGCTTGCAATGCCATAATGGCATAGGATGGATCATTGAGTATTTGTATCTGTTCAATACCGCTGGGGAACATTTTTCAGGGGCCTCTCTTGGGAGATTTGTTTTCTGTTCTTCTGGCTTCGACATCTCATAGTAAAAACCCCTGAAACTAAAGATGTATTAGAGCTAAACAGTTCTGCGATTTACAAGATATTTGGAAAGTTTACAGCTCACCATGGTCAGCCGATTGATTTGTTGCAGCCAAATGTTGGTTTTTAATTGCATGCACGACGCATGCACCTCAACCTACCCCCCCAACGTCCACCCCGGAAGTGAGGGTTTAATAAGGCCTTACGGCCTTACTTAATTTCTGGGGGGGGTACGTTAGGGGGCATCACCAACTCAAAAGATTGGACTATGAGGTCACCCTTGAGAGGATTAAGATTAAAAAACGACAAAAAAATACTTCGTCTCCACGATTTTTCCGCCAAACAATTTGTTGTTGTCAGGCACTACCTGAACCTTGGTCTTTGTTGGCACCGGACTCGACCAGAAATTTGACAACTTCAAGGTGCCCCTGATGAGCTCCTATGCAAAGAGGCGTCACTCCATTGTCTGCTGTGCCTTGGTCTTTGTTGGCACCGGACTCAACCAGAAATCGGACAACTTCAAGGTGCCCCTCCTGAGCTCCTATGTAAAGAGGCGGTACTCCATTGTCTGCCTTGCCTTGGTCTTTGTTGGCACCGGAAAAAACCAGAAACCGGACAACTTCAAGGTGCCCCTCCTGAGCTGCTACGAAACGAGGCGTCATTCCAGTATCTCTGGTGCCTTGGTCTTGATTGGCACCTGCTTCTATCAGTAAAGACACGCATTTGAGACTTCCATTGAGGGATGCCGCAAACAAGGGCGTCATTCCATTTGCATCTGCAAAATTGGGATTTTGTGGCTGGTTCAAGTGCTGCTCAAGAAGCTTATCATCCTTTTTCTCACATGCCACCATGATGCCCTGATCCTGCTCCCTGTCAGGCAGCTGAAACTCCAGGATCACAAGCTGTACAACTTGAAGGGTCCAAGTCTGATTCTCGATCAAGGTTTGATTATCATCCAGTGGGCAGTTGTCTTGAAGGAGCCGTAGTCGGAAGCTTGTGACGCCAATCTTCTGAGCCAAGCGCTGTTTCAAGACCTTCACCGAACCTTCTGCAAAGTCCACTTCTTCAAAAACTGCAATTGATTCACCAGTCACTGCAGAAAGCACTTCTAGCATGGGGCAACTTTCAAAAAAGGCCCCTGAAGTCAGAAACTACAGTAATCTGAATATCACGACATAATATCACATATATCAATGTGCTGAAACATCTCGAACCAAAAGTGGTTGCCTGGGAATCACGCATCTTCCAAACAGCAGAAGCAACACAACCCACAACTACAACTACAACTACAACAACAACAACAACAACAACAACAACAACAAGCAAAACATCCTGTCATTACATGTTAGGGGAGGGCATAGTCTATAGCCGACAGTATGGTATACTGAATCGTACACATGACATGAGTGTGACTGGGATGTTTCCTTCCTTCAACCCAGCAAAGTATCACGCAGAGTGGCACGCTCAGAGTCTATGTAGTCTTGAACAAGGTGTTCGACCCATGAACATACATCATTACCTGATGGATTGATATGATAAATGATAACACATAAAAAGTATAACGAACATCTACAGTAGTACAGTGTGCATTATATACACCAAAACCTTCCCTTCCCAAAGGAGTCATCAATTCTCTCCTAAGACTTCGCCTCCGTTGGCAAAGGCCCTGCTAACAACAAACACCAAAGCCCCGGCCTCGGTCCGGTGTTGTCCCCAGATGTGTAGTGGGAAGCTGATTGATTAACTGATGTAAAATGGATGTAAATGCACCAAAAGGTAGAGAGAAATTCCTTGGATCTTCTCGAATCATTGGATCTTCCTAGATGTCGTTGCCTCCACAATGGAACTTCCCCAATTCAACAACTGTTGAGGTGTGATTCATCAGCACCCGTATCACCAAAGGTACTAGTAGTGTTGAAATGTCATTCAAATTATGTCTGGCAGGATGCGGGAACACCTATAATGGATTCCCAGTCCGCACATCCATGTGATACACCAGTGCTTCTGAAACCTTTGAATACTTTTGTATCAAACACAAGTGCGGAGGAATTTCTTGTTGTTCCATTCTGCAGTATACCAAAAAAGGATAAAAAAGGTTGATTTAAAAAGCATGCCCAAATGCGTTGAAAGCAATGAATCGCAACACCCGGAAGTCAGTAAAACAACATTTTGGAGGACAAGTGATGACTCAAGAAAATTGTGTAGAGAGAAATTGTAGGAGTCCTTTGCGTTCCGACCCTATTTCAATTTTCTTTGGAAGGATTACAATTTGCCTCTCCCTCCCATTCTATCAAGTACATCCTGTTCGTATGGGAAACCAGAAACCACCTGACCGCAACACTTTGCTTCTGCCCTTTTGAGGAGGTTGAACATGTGCTGAGTACTTTGCTGGAGACTCTGCCTCAGCTGCAGCAAGAGCTGTGAGCCTCAAAGCACGCAAACCGATAGGGTAAGGATCCACGAAATGATGAGGGATGAGGGAAACATTGAGGGGAAGATGTGAAAACGGACAACTTCTCTCAAGACTTGAAAACAAAGATCACATCGAATATGCAACTCCTGTTTGGCAGGACGTGAGCAACACGTTTGCAAGATCATGCACACAAGACAAACGCACTTAGTCCGACAAGTTTCCAAGAGACAGATAGAGATGTAATAAAGATCTGTGAAGTCACCCATGAATCAAACTCTCAGAATGCTTCTGTCATGAGTCATACTGCATACTTCTGTTATCTCACTCTACAACCGCAGATCTGATTTGGGTTGGGGACTGGCATTGTCGATGGAAACCTCAACAGGAACCTGAGACAAAGAGTCACGGGCGCCATGTGGATCGGGGAAGGGTGAAGCTCGGAGTTCCGATGACGGATTCGTTGGCGAATTGAAGTTGGCAATTTAATGCAATTGAGCACTATACCGTACCATTATTCATTTTATCAAGTCAAACTACCTCTTCATGGTTTTCATGGAAGGAAACTACAAAAAAATGGAGAATTCCAGGGTGACACTGCAGGGTTGCTGCGTCCAAAAGTGTTTTGAATATCCGTCTGACCTTGGTCTTTGCTGGCCACAGACCCAACTAAAAACCACACAGCAAGGCGAGTCTTCCTAAAGGTCATGCAAGAATCGGACAACCTCAAAGTGCCCATTCTGAGCTGCTATGAAAAGAGGCGTTGCTCCAGTGTCAGTCTTGCACTGGTCTTTGTTGGCACCCGGACTCAACCAGAAATCGGACAACCTCAAAGTGCCCATTCTGAGCTGCTATGAAAAGAGGCGTTGCTCCATCATTTGTTCGGCCTTGGTCTTTGTTGGCACCCGACTGAACCAGAAATCGGACAACTTCAAGGTGCCCCTCATGAGCTGCTACGAAAAGAGGCGTTGCTCCAGTGTCAGTCTTGCGCTGGTCTTTGTTGGCACCGGACTCAACCAGAAATCGGACAACCTCAAAGTGCCCATTCTTTGCTGCTATGAAAAGAGGCGTTGGTGCATCACCTACTGTGCCTTGGTCTTTGTTGGCGCCCAACTCAACCAGCAATCGGACAACTTTCAGATGCCCCTTTCCAGCTGCCATGAATAGAGGCGTTGCTCCATCATTTGTTCGGCCTTGGTCTTTGTTGGCACCCGACTCAACCAGAAATCGGACAACCTCAAAGTGCCCATTCCTTGCTGCTATGAAAAGAGGCGTTGCTCCAGTATCCACGCGTCCGATGTCCTTTTCTGCCCCTGCTTCAAGTAGTAGAAGTGCACATGTGAGACTTCCATTGGCCGCTGCGACAAACAAGGGCGTCTTTGCATTTGCATCTTCAACATTAGGACTTCTTGGCTGGTTCAGGTGCTGCTCAAGCAGTTTGTCATTATTATGGCGACATGCCACCATGATTTCGCGATCTTGTTCCGGATCATGAGGCAGAAACTCCATTTTCACAAGCTGTACAACTTGCATTACCAAGGTTTGATCATCATCCAAGGGGCTATTGTCTTGGAGCAGCCGTAGTCGGAATCGTGGAACGCCGATCTGCTGTGCCAAGCGCTGCTTTAACGCCTTTACCGAGGCATCTGCAAACTCCTCTTTTTCAAAAGCAGCAATTGATTCACCAGTCACTGCAGAAACCACTTCTACATTTTGGACTGACATCAACAAGTCTAGAATATCACACGTAAATCATCTAACGTGAAACATCTTGAAACGAAATGGCTGCCTGTGAATTTGGCATCAGCCTACATGCATCAAAATCCAGGCCAGCATGTCATCATTTAGTGGAGATGCCTATTTTGTTTCGTTGTAGAAGTCCCATTGGCCAAAAGATGGTTCTATTTTCGGTTCCAAGCCCATGGGCCATGTTCCAGAGCCCGTGAGTAGGGAACATTTCTTTTGGGAGGTCCCATGGCTCGACCACTTCCTGTTTGTCATTTCATCCGCTTACTCTTGCATTCGACTGGTATCACAAATGGATGAGAATTGATTGCCAACTTCTCCAATTCCCAGAATCAAGAAGATATGTTTCATCAGCGACATTTTAAATTCGGGAAGATGCAGATTTTTCACTGGTCTGCGATTGTAGGGCATGCCGCATCAGCCGAATTACCCGTTGGGAGGTCGCCTTTCCAGATTGAGAAATTCGTGAATTTCAGATATTGATGTGACTAAATCATATTAAATCGATTTAAATCGTTCAAATCACATTTCACCAAGCAGAACATTTTGTGAAGCAAAGCGAGTGTTTCTGAGTTTCTTGAATCGGGATACCTGGGCCTTGGGTCCCGTACCAGCTGAAACGGCTCGCAACGGGGCTTTTCGGTGTTTGGGAGATGCCAGCGCTCTGGCAAGAAGCCTTTGCAGAGCAAGGGTTGCACAGAATATGAAGTCTGTGACTAGAAAAGTTTCCAATTTAGTGGAAGATCTTCCTTGATATATGCCTTTTACATCCTTTTTCCGGTTGCCACTCAAAACGAAGAAGTA
Organism: Breviolum minutum Mf 1.05b.01; assembly: GCA_000507305.1. Classification (NCBI taxonomy): domain Eukaryota; class Dinophyceae; order Suessiales; family Symbiodiniaceae; genus Breviolum; species Breviolum minutum. The sequence goes on along the minus strand of DF239067.1, from coordinate 62,760 downwards.
TTGCCTTCAGCAGCAAGGGCCCATACTCACAACTTCAGCCAAGCTTTCATCGATAATCATCACAAATTATACGAGGAATGTGCCCAAATTTGAATTAGTATTGTATTGCTTTGGGGTTCACGGTGCCTCCTGGGGTCCCCAATTTCATAGTCTACGTATTTGGAACGACTTTATATTCTCCTTGCCATACTGATGGGTTAAGTTAGATGGCTTGCGGACACCCTCAGCGCAAAATACAGCTCCTTTCCAACCATCAAACAGCATTCACAGTACCAGCAATCTACTCATTTACTCTTACGCTAGGTGCAGGTTATTTTTCACGAATTCTTCAGTTCAACCTGGGCATGGAGATTTATCTCCCAACTCCACTCCACTTTGATGCTTGACAATTCCAGTTCCAGGCACGCATGAAAATGTGTGCCAGAACGTCAATAACACTAGAATCTGCAGAAACGATTTCTTGAAGAGAACTGAAGTTCTTATGAACTCACCATGGCAACGTTTGTTGTGGATGCTAGTATTACGAATTAGATATCGGGGTGCGAAATTCAAGTCATAGTCAAATCATTCAACAACCAACCGTCCAATCCGTCCACCTGTGCAACTAACGCCAAACCACACCACCGGCCTGAAGGCATGAGCAGCTTCAACGCCCCTCCGATCGGAACCTGGCGAAGTGAGCAGTTTCAATTGGCACAGGTCGTTCAGGTTGTGCAGCTCCAGATTGGAGGCATCCTAAACAAGTCAGAGTATTCTCTTGAAGATACCAACGGACTCAAGATTACTGTCTTGCTCAAACAGGAAACAAAGGAGCACTTCCGATGCTATCCGCAAAAACATGTTGTAACAGTCTGTTTTTTGATAAACCAGCAACTGACAATTGTGACAAACAAAAATCATGGCCTCAGTTTCTGTGCCGAACTGCAACAATATCTCGCTGTCCTGTCCTGTGACTTCAAATCGATGCTGAACAAGCCAATCATGGAAGATATCTCGCCCAGGGCCCCAGACTATCAAAATTCATCCTGCTTTGTTCATCCATCCCAGTCGCTTCCCAGATAATCCTCTTTAAAAACGAACTCAGACTTGAAGGCTCCAGCTCTTGAGGCAAACCCTTGTGACGGAAAACCCTTTTTCAGCCTTTTCCAGTTTCAGGTCCCAACTGTTAAACTTCACAGGTGTGAATATTTCAAATTTCAGCTTATTGTCCATGAGGACTCAGTAATTTTTAGATCATTGGGTTCTTGGGAAGCCGGTTGATATTCGAGATTTGAACCCAAAGCTTGAGGGGGGTATCTGGCTTCCCGATCAGGGGCTGTCAAGTACATTCGTGCAAAATGAGCGAGTGGCGTTCATGAGTTGTCACGAGATGTGCCACTTCTATGGTCTGACCGAGAACACTCAAGGCAAGAGTCTGTCAGTGGTGTATCCTACATTTTTATGCAGATGCGATGGCCATTGAAGAAGCTTTGAGAATTCAGAACACTGTCAGTTTTGTTTCGGCTTCGGCGTCCTTGCACTGAACTTCCCATGCACCAAACTTGGAAACTGTGAATAGCTCGCACCTGGCACAGACGCTGAGTTTTAGAAGATTCCTGCAGTAAACAAGAAATTGCAACAATTTTGTTGCAAGTGCGGAATATTCAAAGCTCAGCTTGCCGACCTTGAAGACAAAGTGCAAACAAATTTGGGGAGAGGTTGACTTGCCTGTTGTTCGCTTGCTTCCTAGTTTTAACCCAACAGAACTCGAGATGGGTCGCCACCCCTGGCCAACTCCGCCTCGGTCCCCTGAGCAATGGCCGCTGCATGGCGGAGGCTGGAGTCACCAAAGCCCCATTCCACAACCTCGGTGAAAGGCTAAGCGGAGCGCAAAAAATGAAAGCGTGCCAAAAATGGCTGTGCACATCGCATTACCAACTATTACCAACTAGGAAACAGTCCAAAAGGCCAGTGGAAATGGACAAGCAAACTGATGTTTAGCACTTGAGCAAGGCAGGAAGGAGATGTTTCGCTAATGGACTCTGAAGGACCTAAGGCCCCCATTACATCATCAAATCCAGAACAATAGAATAATAATGCGCACCTGAAATCACAGCCGTCAACAAAGTTTTGAATGAGAATTTCTATAAACTTGTCCTCTTACCAGCCAACAAACTTGTGAACCAATGTGGAAGACATGGTTTCAAAAACACACATCCTTTAGAGTTGGAAGGTGAGCGCGGCACATTCATGAATATCTTTGATGCTTCTAGCATGTTCTAGCCCATGTTTTCTTCGGCTCTAAGAGGCGTCCAAAGACAACAACGGCGGGAATCATAATTACACAATAACGACCAAAAATGTATGATCTAAGGATGTAATAGGATGTATATATTGAATGATGATGCTAATCCAAATAACGATTAATTACAACAAGAATGATAATCATCCAAAACACAGCTCGGATTAGATATGGTTCATTTGGACTGCCTGGAACTTCATGTTGGAAGCGTTTGTTGACGCATGCGTTAAGAGCAGGCAACCTCTTTCGATGCTTGTTTTCAACGACAATGACCCACCTGTTTGGCTTGACACTTCTCTTTTTTTCAGATTCCCAGGTGCCACACCCATTCGTTCACTGAATGTCGTGGAGTTTGGGTTGGAACTCGAACACCTGCTCCTTGGTCAACAGGCCAACCCCATTCCATGCGCATCGCGTTTTTGGGTTTGAAAAAACCGTGTTCATTGAATCATTCATAACGCAACCTAAAAATAAGGTCAGTTTGGGCTAATTCGCGATAGCGAGTAATTACATTGTAATTCCAAAACAACTCAACGGGCTTCATTCGACAGAAGAACTTGGACAAGTCCCAGAGTCGAAAACCGTAGGTCGCCAGGGGCAACCAGCCTGGTGCTTCTTCATCAGTGCCTGGTTAAAGCCAGTGATGTCAATGTGAGGATACTCTGCGCTGCAAGCGGAACAAGTTTGAAAGGCCAAAGGGATCAAAGGAACATGCATACTGTATACAATCTACAAGAAAGCCCGTGGGCAATCACTTTCGGAGGATATCTTGTGCCAAAATGTATCCCGCCGTCCATAATAAGACTCTGTCGGAACACAAGTATTAATTCCTGCTCTCTCCCAGGGTCTGGCTATGTAAATCGAGAAACTTTCGACAATGCTCGTTTCGCTTTAAAGCCTTTATAACTACAACACTGAAACCCTCTCTCTCCGTGCCTTCAAAGACCAACAGATTCAAAGGATGACTTCGAGGCATCGAGGGGATCCTGCAGGCATAGAGTGACGAGGCCCAAAGCAAACCTTTGAAAACATGCCAAATGACCTGGACCTTACCGAAGTCAATGATTACTGCACTTGGTGAAATCCTGTGGCGATGCTGGGTACAATCATAAACAGCATCATAATTCAGAAGAGGTGAGGCAAGCAACCCGCCTAACCCACCTGACAAATATGACCCTTCTGACAGAAACATGCTTTGCAAACCTACAAAAAGCGCATGCCTACCATGCCTTAGGACCCAAACGAACCACACAACCTAAACCCCAACGGTGTTACAATTTCACCAACCAGGATAAATCCTGATGAGTTGTGCAATCAGCACTGAAACATGTTGAAGTGAGATCACACCCCAGGTTGCAAGGACATTTACAGTAGATACACCTTGTCAAAGTTCGGGAGCTCCCGCAGGGTGTGTTGAGTAAACTTCATATGCGCCAGGGTCTAAAGTCCCTATAAGGGGGATGGTCATCCAAACCCTTGTCGGGAATCCTTATAATGGGTTACAATGGGTATAGGTACCCCTCCTATGGGGCTGATGACCATCCCCTTAGGATCCCTTAGGTATATTGGAACCCATGGGAGTTTAGACCCTGGCACATATAGCATAGGTCTAGTACATCAAGTTAAAAGCACCAATTCGCTCTGGATATCACCTCATCCATAGCCTCTTCTATTGCTTCTAATTTCTAGTGGAATCTCACCTGTGAAATTAAATACACCGGTTGAATATCCTATACTGTAGTAACTATACTGTAATAGTATAGGACCACATGGACCAAATGGAAACAAGTCTCCAAGCAGCAAAGTCAATCATAAAAAGTAGACAGAATCGTATTCATATTCTATCTGCTAGCTCCTGAGGGTATGTGGTGTAACGGTGTGTTTGCATGTCATGTAGTTCTACTGTATACTTTATTAGACTTTATTTACTTTACTTCCAACCCTCCAGAGCTCCTGGCGATTGGCAAGTCCGTGTCACTGCCAGGAACTTGGGAGTGCCTGGCTAGATGTAAACGATCAGCAATACTGCCTCCGAAGGAAAAACCTTCAAACCAAGGATTTTGCTCGACTACGCTTCCCAAGAGTTCTGTGACAAAAGTACCTTGAAGTCAATATTTCAGAATCATGCGTTCTTGTTGAATTTCATCCTTTCCAAACAGAGGTAAATCAACAGCATCTGTGACACCTAACCCAGTAGCTTTTGGATCGTTTTAGGACGGCCAGCCATCCCACATCATCATCTGATCAACTCGAACCCAAACTGCCAAACCGCTGGAGCGCAGGGACCTGAAGTAGAAGGTGTATTCTTCAAAGTCCCAAACATATGTGTGTGGAGCAAACCTCGGTTGAATCTCAGGGTTGAATCAATTTCAACCATTCAAATCGCCGAGTCTGTTCCCCTTAGAAATAAATGCTCTTTGTCTGGTGATCCTGTTTTTGGCCATTATGACCAACCTTGAGAAAAAAATGTTCGGATTGAATGAGAATCTCAATTCTCTGCACTTTTTTGAGGTGGTCTAATTCAACATAACCTATGCCCCGTGATCCTTTTTGGCCAACAGTTTCCGGATGACAGGTTTGCGCATGCGAAACCGCCTGACTTGGCATTTTAGCGATTCTCCATGAAATTCCATTCACCGGCCATCCAACAAGTTTCATTTATAATATAAGGAAAAGGACGAGATAGATAGATGGTGATAGTTAGGCCACCGGAGTAACACGTCTGCCCCGAGTCTTGGGATCGTTCTTGTTGGGTTTCGCCAGGCATCCCTTTTGCTTGAGAGCCTTGCCACCCAAATTAATCTAGAAATTCTTCGAGGGTTAAATTATTCTTGTCGCACTGTCACACGAGAAATTCCAGTCCCAACCAAACTTCAGGCTTGAGTGTGGCATAGTGATCGTATCCTGAATTATGCCGAAAATGAACACTTTCACCTGCGGTTCGAAAAAGAACATCATGCTTTGCTTTGCGGTCCCCAAAAGTGACAAAGACTATTATGAAAATGACGTATCGAAACTCACCTCGTTGGCCCTTATCTTTCAGGGTCTCTCGCTCTCTTGTGCCAAGGAGCACGCGCCATGTGACCTTTTGCCAAGCCTGTGGATTCACCACTGGTGGTCGCAGTAATATACGCCTCGGCGCTGTGGCACTAAAGACTTTAGGGGCCAGCTGCCAGTGGTTTCATGTTCAATGCGTTGGCCCAGCTATGGACTCCCACTCCCTTTGCAAATGGAAAAGGGGACAAAACGCGGATAAATGATAAACATTGATAAACGATGTTTAAACGAAAAGGAGCTGAGTGAGGTCGGAAATGGATTGGCACGCAATCACTTTCTTCTTAGTAGATGCTCAGTTTGGTGGCCAAGGGGAATTCGTCATACCAGCCAAACTACCGAATCATCACATGGCCATCAAAGATCAAACTCCAGCTATCTCAGTTCATTTTGTAGCCTTTTCGAACACCACACCGTCATGTACAAGGGAAGACATCCATATTTTTCCCCCAGTGCTGAGATCCATCACACCTCTAACATCCTGTTCCTTCGTTCCATTTTGCACCAAGATACGTCTCGGCAGGTTTCCCTGTTAAGGCGAAAGGCAGCATGTTGGCTACTATGACATCGGCCTTCTGAGCACCCTGGCAACATTGCCCAGGGATGGTTGGGTAAAGGTTGGTAAGGATGATGTCATCTTTTGTTGAAGTCATGAAGTCGAAGCATATTGCGGGCATATAGGATCCTGCCTCGTGGTCCCCTAGTCTTCCGATGTAATGGTGCCGAAACCACACCATCACCAGCATTGCGAATACAGCATAAGCTTCACATTCTACACTGGAATCCGCCGGTACACCATTATAGAGAGAGAGAGGCCAATGTTGTGGAGAAGCAGCGTTGAAAATATGCAATTACAGAGAAAGATAGTCCTCGTAGACCAACTACGCTTACAGGTCCAGCTACTCATCCAAGCGGGTATATTTCAACGTATTCATATTCTGGCTACACTATAATGTTTGACCGAGCCGGAATTGCTTGCCCATCGGTGACAACTTCCACAAAAACAACCGGAAAAACATCTTCGACCTCGGCGAAGAGCTGTGCCGTGCTCATGGCATGTGTCATCAACGGCAAGCTCGCAGAGCCACTAGAGTCCAGCATCTCCCAAAGGCCATCCTGAACGACAATCAGAAATCTCAACAACCCAAAAGACGGGAAAAGGTGAACACTATTTGATAGGGAAAATTACAAAGGGGAAACTTTCAAGAGGCCGAAGATCACCAACAAAGTAGATTGCTTGATGTCATCACTGTCTAAGTGTGACATGATTTAAAATATTCACAATTGTCGAATTGACTTCTTGACATGGGCTGCTTGCGTAACTCATTCATATTGGGATCTGAATGTTTGGAGTTTGGGCTGTGCATGTGCTAAACACGGAACACGCTTCTTCTGGCTGAATATTTGAGCACAAGCACTTCTCAGACTTCAAGATGCTGCCAGACCATAAGTGAAGCTGCTTCTGACACATGCCCACCGCTTGAATAAACCCAGGTAAGAAAAAACACCCTTTAATTGTTCATACTTTGTCATGTTGCTTCGGATTCCCATCCCATTCAGCATATACTTTGATGTCATGTACCTAGCATCTTGGCATTCCTCTCCCACAACAATGTCCTCGGAGCGGATCTGCGTCGCCAAGTGAAAGCCGCCACCTGCGATGCCCATAAAGGGTAATCAAACATTGTTATTAAGGTTTAACTTCTTTTCCAGGGATCACTTCATAAGATTGTATTAGAATGTATTAGTTAGAACCATTTCTGAGGGCAGCCAAAAATTGAAAATGCCATGAGTTTATGATGGAGACCAACAAAAAACATGCCATACAAGTGTGCTAGGTTTAAGTAAGTCTAGTTACTCTACAGTCTAGTATATCCGAGAGGTACATGTCGGAGATACTCACCTGGCAAAACAAAAGGCAAAATCACGATACTTCAGCAAACATTCTGCAATCCTGCAGCCCCCAAATTGTCAACAGTCGACCACAACCTACCGGAGTAAGGTGGCAAGTCAGGGAATCAGCGTTTGGTACTCTTGTCAAAGCTGGTGGTAAGCTGACAACAAAACAAAAAAAGGAGTCCATTCCCGTTACAATCACATCCTCAGGGCCTTCCACTGCCATGGCAGTGTAGCGGAGGAAAATTGCAAAGCCATACATCGTCGCTTCTAAGATCGGACCTGTACTGTCTAAACCGACACCAAGGATAGCTGGGATTCGATCGGCTGCGATGGTTCCAAACAAGTCACCGAGCTGAAATATTGAGTTGTCGTGCAGTAGTGTTCTAGTTTAGTAGTGTTGATCATTTTGCGGAGTACCATCAGGATGAAGCTGGCTATGAAGGTTATGTCTCGCCCAGACTGCTGCTCTTTTGTGTATCAGGGTCCACTTGGATTATATAATCATATACCTGCATGTGATTCATTCTGATTCCGGGATTTGGGATGCTGACAATCGGTGGGTCGACTGCCATTGAGAAGCTGCTAAATCCTAGCAGGTGGCTATACCTAAAGGCTTACAAACAAGTCAAATCTGTCCTACCTCCAAAACACGATTGAAACCATGACCGGAGCCAAACTTTGAGTCTCATCTCGTCATTTTTCTGTTCTCCCCTTGATCCAAATCCTTCATTGGTTTATCCAAACATCTGCCAAAACGCTTCCCATCAGTCCAGCTGTGCCTGTAGTGTAAATCTCTGCCATGGATGGAAGCAAAGTGTCCTATTGTGGCAGGTGGCTCTTAAAGGGACTTATCAATCTGAGCTGGGTTGAAAATCATGGCTCAAATTCCCTGAATATTTCCTGCTGAAAGGTTGGCTAGTGTCTCATATTGCCTGATTTGCCCACCATCATGGAGACGTTTCACGGGCTTGCCTTTGCAGAGACCCGAGGTGTGCTGTATTTTTGGGATTGAGCACTTCAAGTCATTTCTTTGAACTGAATTTGCGAGAAGGGGCTACCAAACACAACAATATTATACAATATTACTGTTACTATATACACTTGGTAAACATTGATACATGGCGCAAGCTGACAAGTGTGCAGGGACCCTTGAAAAACAGATACTGGCGTGGCGGAGGTGGTTGGAAGTGAAGTCCCCATAAAACGAATGTCGAATCCTTTCGAATTGTTCCTCCCTGGAACCATGCAAACCGCTCCACTACTTGTGAGATCGCGCAGTCCGTACTTTGTGCCACAGGGGTCGAAGGAAAACTTGACACCTCGGGGATGTGAGGAAGGTTGAGGCCGGGAGGTTCTGCGTTGCGATTGAAACTCGCCGCAAAAGCAGGTGGTCAAGCCGAAAAGGGAAGGGGGAGAAAGGACTAAGAAAAGCTGATTCAATACAGTATATTTCGAAGTTGCCAATCAACTGGTCCAGGATCTCAACCATCAACAGGACTACCCCTTACAGTATCCCTCTTCACAAAGACATTCATCCTTTCACTTAAAATCAAAAGTGACTGCGCTCCTTGAAACAAAATGTCTAGCGCAATGTTCCCAAATGACCTCTCCAGTGTTGCAGTACGTGGGTGGGATGCGGGGTGAATACACACGAAGCCCTCTTAGCGGAATCTGAAATGCATTCTTTGGGTTGCACCCTTGTACAAAGTACCAGGTGAGGTCTGACACATCAGCCATCACACACAGTGAGTCACCACGGAAATGAGTTTCCTTCCAAACATGGCAAATCCAGAAGAACCTGAGGGGTTGGCAGCTAAGTTTGATTGGAGAAATGCAATTCCCGCTGAGTGCAGCACTCTTCGTCCAAGGCAGTGCGTGACCTGCACCGGCTGAGGGCTGGGGCAACATAAGCCGGACTGTATGGTTTCGTTGTCCTTCCTCCAGTGGTCAAAGCTATGGGGTACCAGAAAAAAAGGAAAGACTCCCATGGTTCTACTTGCTTTACTTGGATCTTTTTGTTCTTTTTCAGACTTGCCTTACTCCGCTTTATCTCCAGAAGCCAAGATGTTGTCTGTTTTGTGCATTCATTGATTTTGGTAGACCCCCGAAGACAAACTAAATGCAACTAAAAAAACATCAACTGACCTGAGAGTACAGGAATCTTGCTGTCTCCAGAAGGGGTGTCATTGCAGTGCATTGACCATCTCTTGCTGTGTAATTACAAGTCGTATTAGATCGTCCTATTTTGCGTGGTCAACATGTCGCTTTCAACATTCAACATGTCGCTTTGCAAATCTCGACCTACAGCTATATCATGTCCAACCACTGTTTCTGATGTAACCAAGAGAACGACCTAGCTCATCGATTGGCACCCCAATTTCTGGATGAGCCCTGCATGTGACCAACTGGAATTGTTCGCTTTGCCTGGGAATCTTCCAATCGTCAAATGTTTCATGAGATCCCAATCGATGGTTATTCGTTGGTCAAACACTGCCTGCCCCAACTTGAACCCATGGAACATCCCATGTAATTAGTTAGTAACACCGTATAATATCTTGTGGATTTACAATAATTTGTTGGATTTCACTAATAATTAATAGCACTCCTGAAAAAACTCTGCCCGGATTCCCTCGAACCGGATCGCGCCCGAGGGAGGCGATGGACGTGGATGCTGGCGACCTCCTGTTCCATGCCTTAAATTCCCACATCGGATGAGATCCATCCCGAAAGAACACGACGAAACCAATTCAGTAGGAATCAGTTGTGTCTATTTTGTGTGATGGCATAATTGCTGTTACCATGCTGTTACCCATTTCATGCCTTTTCTATGCAAAATGCGGTACCATGCTTTTGGGAATCTACTCTTGACAGGAAGGCAGGAGACAAAGCTTCGAACGGTCAAAGTTGCGTCAATTCATCTTAATCTTACGGTACATGTCTCCTCACAAGGTGCTTTCTTCAGTGTCTCACTTCACGTGCATACCTTCTGCACAACACTCCACACGGTCTCAAAACTGGGCTTGTGGAACTGGTGCTTGGCCCTATGAGCCCTTGCCGTGCACGATAGTACTCGACTGGCAAGTCCTGGCTGAGCCAAATGCCCTAAAGGGGTAGCTCTAGACAGATGCTCTTTGTGACATTTCCACATGTTTGCACCCCATAGAGAACTGCATAGAAGAGCTACGGCAACAATCCGAAGCCATGAGACGGCCGGGAAAACATGCCCTCACTGCAGCATGAAAATACGTGATACTGAGTGCTAAGCAAAACCTTCAAAACTCAAATCCCTGAAACGCTGGGTCAGTCATACACAACCCTAAAACAAATTTCATGGAGCGCTGTCTCATGCTGTCTCATGCTGCCTCATGGATTTATAACCCTGATGCACCCTTGGAAGCTGGGTGGTGTGAGGTTGCCATCATTTGCAGCATCTGTCCTGCACCACGCAGGGGTCATCCAACCCAAAACTTTTGGGCACGACCAGCTGGACTGCCGCTAGACCGGCCTCAGACATACAAACGAGGCATACATATGACTAGCATCGCAATGAACAGGGATGGAAACAGGTTTTTATGCAAAACAAGCATTCAAACCAGTAATATTGCCTTGAGTGGAAAGGAAACATCCGGTAGCCTGTCCAACCCGCCGAAAAGAACATAAAGTATCTGCAAATCAATGCAGAACCTTTTGTTATGTAGATTGCGATCTCGTTGGTCGACTTCTTGCAAGGACCAAGTACTTCGCACAAGCTGATTGTTGATGCTTGGTGGAGCATATTGAATCTTGGCAAAACCATGACTATATATATATATATATATTAAACTGCTTGCATACTTCACAAAACAGACAAGCTATTTACGTCTGGTGGCACTCTCGAAGGGTTTTCTCGCAAAGAGCGTTCACTCGTCTTGATTTTGCCAATTCCCATTGACCCACCGAAACAACACTACTGGTCAACTGGATAGTCTTCCATCCGTAAATGGAGGCGAAAATCAGTAAAAGTGTAGTAAAATCTACAAAACCATTGAATCCTCAATAGGAATGCAGAACCAACATACTTTCGCATGGCATGAAAGTACCATAGCCAAGTTTTTTCCTTCTTCATTGGCATGAAGCATGTTGGGTCAATATTTGGTTTCCACAAAAATTGAAACTGGCCTCGAGCGGATTACCGAGTGAGGTCGACCACTGAGTTTCCCTGGCCCATCCCTGCTGGCTTCGGAAGAAAACCCTCGCCAAACCTGGGACTGTTGCGGCCGTTGTGCTGGTGTCGAGACCCTTTTTACAACCAGACAGGCATGGAAGTAGAGTGATATATTGGAATTCAATTGTAATCCCAGACAAGGGGCATAATGGTTCCAATGCATCCTGGTGAGACACTGGGGTGTCTTGGCTATGGTTGCTACGTTGCTATGCTGCCAGGCCGGGAAAGATTTGTGAAACAAGACTACTCTGGGAGGTTTCGCCACGTCAACCTATCATCTAAACAATCCCTTGCGGCCACGTTCCATCCCTTCCAGGTTTGGTTGGATGGCCCCGACTGCGAAAGGCTCCCTGCCAAAGATTTGTAGGAATCAGACCTCAAGCCACGAAGAGAAGCTTGGGGCATTCCAAGTCAATCGAAAGCTCTGTTGAAACACTGTGAACTGTGGGGGCAAGAAATGATCCCATGACAATAAGCGCTTATGAACCTCCTTAGATTAGAAGTGGAAAGTGGAGGAAGTTTCATTTTGATCGATGTTCACATTCAAGTGCTTGGAGAAGTATTGGATACTGGTTGACTAAAATTAAAGGTCCTGATTCAATTCAACACAATTCTACAATTCATCTTCTGGTTGCTTAGCAGCCTAGCTAATCAGAAATGAGCTGGAAAACGAATCATCAATCCAATACCTAATGGCAAAACATAGATGTTTTTTCTCTTTCACGAGGTCCTTCCATTCTTTCAAGCTACGTTTCCTGTTTCTCGTTCCAAGATGGCAGTAGACCCTGTCAGCTAAGGCTTCCTTTTTTGTTCACTAACAGCTCGCCTTGCACAGGCCATAGGACAAACGGCACTGAGTCAAGAGCTGGAAATTCGTGGAGTGTCTGCCACAGAAAATGCGAGGCTTTGCTTTGAAATGCTTTGAATCCACCTCCGAACTCTCTCTCTCCAGGACCAAAGTCAGAAGTCACAATGAACGAACCATGGACTCTTTCGTGGATCAATTCTGAGTATTCTTCAACACACTAAAACTTTCATCTCGTACAAACAATAGTCGGGATTTGACAAATCTACACTGGCTCAAAATCCCAGTAAAAAAATCAAATTGATTCTTGAGAATCGAATTAAAACTAAAGGGAACAAGGCCGGTGGAAATTGTTGAGGATTCAGAAATCCAACAGTTTTATGAAGCGTCGGTGAATCTTGGGTAGCCAGGAAGATACTTCTCGAAAGGGTGGAGGATGTCTGCTAGTGTACTTCACATCTTGTGCCTTGCACTTTCTGCTGCAGTTTCTGTGTTCAAATCTACGTAGCCAGACCACTACCTTTGGCAGGTGGTTGAGGATCAATCTAAACTTGAGCAGAACTACAAACGATCGCTCAATTGAGTCTCTGAGAAATACCGACCCAATTGCAAGACTCAGATTCGGATACCCGTTGCTTGAATCTATTCAAGCAATTGCAATGGTGTGCGGCATATGACTACCAAACATGGCGCTCACTCAGCCCCAAGAAGAGATGCTGGAGCGTGCCCGAAGGTACAAAAACATATAGAATATAGAAGTGCCACAATACAACATACTCTAATCATATAGAACGTCAGTCTGCAGTACTGAAGTGCAAATATCTTTCATGTCAGCAAACACATTGAAGCGGTCAAGAATCACTACAAAACAGAAGCCTGGGACTAGCACTAACCTCGCTTGCGTTTGGTGCTTTTAGGCACCCGCTGCCGCAGTTAGCTCACATCTCCAGTGACCTCCCTGGGCAAATACCAATCGCAAGATAAAAGCCACAGGAAATACCTAGCCAAGGCAGTCAAGGGAGTCATGGAAAGCGGGCGCTTGGCTGGCGATGCAATCCAGAACTAGACAACCTTTAGTGAACTCACACTTTTCCACTTCCATTTCACTCTATCAAACGGTCGCAAGGATTCCTAAGGATATCCGGTGCTCTTGACGTGTTGAGTAAAGATCTGACAATAGTAATACAATAGTTTAGATTCAAGGGCCAACAAGATGCTACTGTATCCTCATGGAATCTATATAAGCTTACATACTTCCTTTGACTATGACCATATGATCTGTATGCAATATTCACAAACTCTGCTTGAAATCATTACCGAGAAACGATTGCAATGATACCAGTACGTATGTTCATCAAAGTGTATTCAAGATCGTAGAGTTGTTTCACCAGAAAGGGGCCTCTATTGCAAGCCTCTGGTAGATCTCCCAACTCACCTTGAAAACAAGACTTATCTATCCTTGTCTTCTTGTCTGACCTAGCATTTAGACGATTGCGGGACTCTCAATGAAGCAACAATCTTATATAGCATTTAGGAGACTAAAGTACACCATTCAAAAGAGTTCCAAATCGCTGATCCAAAATCATGGGTTTGTCGATTAACTCACAAACGTAGTAGATGAACAGCAATTTGAGGGCAGTGTTAATTTCCATTTCAGGAAATAACCAGCTGGCAACTGCAACTGCTTCTAAGGCGTTCTTATCGTTCCTGAGCAATCATGCACCACCGTTGGCCAGGACCTCTTAAGAAAGTGGGATCGGGATTCCAGGATGGTGCGCCAAAGCCACGTTAGCGAGGCAGTCAAAAAGAAGGGTGCGATGAGATACTCAACCTTCAGGTGAAAGTGAAGGCGAAACTTGCAGGATTAAAGAAAGGAGGTCGGGGCCTGGATGTTAAATGTGTTGATCTGTTGCGAGCTCTTTTAGATGGGCTACTGTATCTTGGACTTGACAATCGGCTTTGAACCCCTCACAGAGAGCCCCACAGCCATGGTTGAATCAAGAGAATCTTTGACATGAATCCACAATTGGGGGAGCTGTTCTGCCGCTCTGATCTTAGAAAGCAGGTCTGTGAGCTGCAGAAGTGGCTGATTCGACAAATGACCTGCTGTCCAGTTCAAGCACTTCCATGCCTAGTGCACAACGCAAGTAAGGACATATATTGATGGGTGCTGCTAATCACCGAGGCACAAAGATGGCAGCAGCCATGCATTCTCGGTGATGAGATCCCAGTGTTTGTGCCATGATCAGAACCTAAGGTATCAAAGAGAGAAAGGCATCCACTGGCAGGTACTTCCAAGGTAGTAGACGGTAACAGGTATAGATGAGTGATTATGACTACGAAAATTAGGTAAAATTATGGACAATTCGTGTGCTGCTGCTGTTGTTGTTGTTGTTGTTGTTGCTGCTGCTTTGAGACCACGAGGTGGAATACATTGTTCAAGTCCAAATTTATGTTGATGCGGAAGTTTATGTCTACTGTATCAGTCAGCCCAGATTCTCGCAATTCACTCACTGATTTACAATAAGGCCTTTTTGGGAAGTTTCATTTTGATTCCCTGAATATCACGTTGATAGAAACCATGAGCGCCAACCTAGGGTTTTCGCTTGATGCCACTGACCAGCATTTGACAAAAGAATGAAGACAGGATCCCACCGGTTGAAGCGTTTGGATATACTTCTTTACTTCTCAAACGTGGAAGGTTGGGGTTGAACTGGGAGATGTGCAAGGATGAAAATACTGAACCCGGGAAGGGCACTGCCTCCACACTTGGTTTATGCAAAAAAACTTCCCACTGGCTTCCCAACGCTCAAACCACTGCCCAGGGCACGTTGTTAGCCGTGGGAGTGCAGGTGACCATGAAGGCTACCAACCATACGGACCTCATCATGCCAAAAGCGCTGACAGTTGGTGCTGAATGTTTTATGCCGATGCAAAGATCCTTCTATGGCGGTCATCCCACCCTTTACTCGAAGGTGAAAAAAGGCGTCTATGCATGGTGGCATGACCATTTCATGCTGTCACGCAAAAAAGTAAGCAGGAAGTCAGGAAAAGGGTATGTCATATACATAACATGTAATGCAATCACAAGTCTATATCATAATATGAATGTATATATGCCTCGTAGAACATGATTGTCTCCTTGAGATGTTGATTGTCGACTAAACCATGACCTCAGGAAAACTCATTGTCGAAACTGGCTTCACGTCTTGGTTGAAAGATGAAGGGCACATGGATAAACAGTTTTCCTTAACATCAATATCCTGTTTCATATGTTCCGGGCTACAAATTAGCTCCAAGTTCGGCTCCTTCCAATCCCCACATCCTGCCACACCGCCCTGCAATCAACAGACGCATCTTTGGCGTCAACAAAATGAATAAGGCAGTAGATCACACCAGTCATCAATAGTGGCATAATCACCATTTTCGCGGTAGCAATGGCAAGACAAACCTGCGGTTTGCAGGGACAATTCAAAAAGTCCCATTGCAGGTCGAAAAAAAAACTGGTCTGGTTCCAATCATGCCGTATTCCTCGTCATTTTGGTATAAACAGCAACTATAAAGACATATATTGTGTCTTCTGCTTCAGTGGACTTCATCAATGTTGTATCATCAAGGCGGAATGGATGTAATGCCAACCCAACCAAAAACTCTGAATAGAAAAACAAGAACAACTTAGTCTTCAAATCCAAACCATGAGAATCACCAGAACAACCGATGCAATTTTCAAGACCATGTCCCCAAAGCCCACAAAGGCTTTTGCAATGTGTTTTCCGAGTGGGCGACCAAGCACAGTGCGGTTCTAACTCTGTTCTTTCGCTCCCAACATGCTGTAAGTGTGATGGTCATGTATGCCCATTCCAAGAAGTGATGTCGGAATAGTTTGATGTCAAAACAATCATAACTTAATATGGACAACGAGATCGTCCTCCAACCCTTAGACGCATTTGAATACAAATATGGAAGACTTCATCAACATTCATACACCTTTCCAAATCGCATCAAACATCAGGTGAGCAAAACAGCGGATTCTCATCCAATGCCAAGCAACTCTCAAGGGTAAAATATCCAAGTCAAAGCGACCAGCCAAGGAGCTTCCCAAGATCCTCACAGGTAGCTGAGCACAAAATGTAATGGAGAGTCACAGATATCCAGAAGCTTCAAGATCAGATTCTGATCTTCCATAGTGGCAACAAGGGTCAGGACTCCGATATTGATGAGGAACTATACCAGCAAATTCAGAAGATCTATTTCTGCCGACAAGCGTCAAAGTGTTCAAGGGCACAGCAGCATCACCCAGCCTTTGATGTTTGCAACTAGGACAGGGATGAGAATTTTGATTGATGACTTTCAACAAGCAAAGTTGGATTCCAGTCTCCAAAATCTGGATGGTTCAACGAGCCAGCTGAGAAATATCACATTCGGCAGCCAACAAAGAGATGAACACACAACATGGTTGAAATCAAAGCTCAGGCACCATATCGTAAAGTGTAGATTGTTGGTCAAAGACGCAAGAGGACCATGGAATACATTAAAATCGACGTACTCTAAAAGCAGTAAATCTGGTTCTGGGGAACCATTGCCATGCTTTTTGGCCGGATTCCTGGAAAGGTCGTCAACTTGCAAAACTGGTGACAAGAAACATCTATGCAGAGTTCCTAGAAAACTCTTGGAAAACTGGAGGGTGGATGCTTTTGTTTTTCCATCCTTCACCGGGAGATAGCCACGATATGCCACGATGTAATATATTCTACCAACAAAATCTGAAAGTCGCTACATAAATGTTAACACTATGTTAACCAGCAGCCAAGGCAATCTTTCCACCACACATCGACATCCAAGGAGCTTGTAAATGCCATCATACAACCATTCCTAGGACGGGGGCGGGGCGCTGATGCTTTGGGCCACTAGTTTTGAGAACATCAGGTGATCAACACGGAAATGGGGACATCACGCTCCAGTAGGCAAAGATTTCATGGCAATGGAAAACAATGAATTGAGAAGTGCACCGGGGAGATTCCATGAAGTTCCTTATGATTTATGGTCATCGAGCTGGACAAGTTACTTCCTTCTAGGGGGTGGCCTTTCAGGGAGTGATATAGGTCGTGATCAGAACGGAGCAACAGCTCCCCATTCATCCAGGGCTCTAAAGGAGCTCGCCGTTCTTGCGTTTCCAGATCAATAAAAAGCCCCCCTGGCGCGGGGGTTCCTCATGTCTGCCCTTGATTGCTTGGATGATCACTTGGACTCGCAAGTGTGATTGAATATGGTTGAATAACAGATTTCAAATTCCAAAAAGGTCATGATATCATTCACTAAGTCCAACCAACCGTTGAAGTAGCAGCAGGAGGCCTAAAATGATGTTTGGAAGAGAATCATTAGTCTTAAAACACTGTTTACCCTTCTATACCTACTCACCAAATTCTTTACACAGTTTGTAATGGATCCAAGAGACATCTACTAGGTATATGAATGACCCATTTTCGCTTAAGCATTTTGGGAACAGAACTAAAGAAAGCTAGAAAGACAGCCGTCAATGCTTTTCCCATAAAGCCACAAACTTCGTCCACTGATTTGGGTTGGTCCTCAGCAACGATTTTCAATCCATTAATTTCTCCATCTTCAAAGATTCTGGCCATTTAAAGCCAAACCCAATGATCAAAAGCTTGAGATCTTGGGTCGTTTTGAGAGGATTCCCAAGGGCCAAAAAGCGCTGCGACCTTGCAACCCGAGGTGACCAGAATTTGGTCAGCAGTGGCCCGAATCAGGTGGCTACTTTGCCACAGGTCCACCAAAAACAACAGAGTCGTATAGAATCTTCAGTCGAATATGAATCTGTTTGTATGTCATTCTTTAATTATTGTAGATATATATATATATATATACATTCTGACGTGCTCACTTATATAATTTTCATCCCAGAAACTTTCTCCAGAGAAACCCAAAGACGGACCCAAATTCCCAAGCCCAAATTTCGTTTCGTATTTCGTCGTCCAGGTGCTGAAGGGAGAGAGACCCAAAAAAAGGCCCAGCAGCGTCGCAATGATTGGCGGCTCCAAGAGGTGCTGCGAAATCTCTTTTCGAAGGCGTTCCTGGACGCAGCTACATGTTGGAAGAAGGTTATAAGCATTATAAGCACGTATTAAGCCGCACTTTCCAGGTTCATTTTGAAATTGCAAGTCGCATTCCATTGGAATACCGCAAATAATATCATAATATCAATTGCCCCACCTGAAACATCTGCTTGTCTATTGGGATCAAGCATAGAATTCGAATAGATGCACCCCTTCAAACAAACAGCTCACAGCTCACTCCTGTCAGGTTGCGTGATCCCAAAAACAAGTGAAGTATGGATTTTCAGGCAGCTGTTTGTTTCAGAGATACATAGATTATCAGTTTGCATCCATCATCATCCCTCTGCTGGGACTAGGGAGTCACAATTTTATATTGGATCTTTGCACCGCACGGCCGTGTTCAACACCTCCTGGCCACAAAAATACAAAAAACGCGTTGGTCCGAGCCACAGAGAAGGTAGTTTCACACATTCCCCCCATCTTGATCTCCTCAGGTCATTGAAGTCCATTTGGAAGCTGATGTCTTCGCAGTGAGTGAGTAAAAAACACTTCAACACGCAATTTGTTAGAGGACTTCCCAAATCCAGAACCACTCAAATCTAGGTCACACATATTAGACCAAAGTATGCAAATTCATGAAACCATGATCTCATCACTTTTACGTTTTGCTTTCCGGGCGTTTACCGTATATTCACCTCGGTTCACAGAATCACCGAGCGTCGTCTTCTTCGTCGGGTTTCAGGATCCACATGCCCAGGCCCCATCTTGGTGCAGTGAGGTGAAGAGGTAATGGAGAGGTTCAAAGTAAAAAGAAATGTTTAATGCGAAGTCGATGCCATGGAAGCTTAAGGTTGCAATGTACAAATATATATGGTAGGCCTTGGTGGGGCGCTGACCATATATGCAAATAAGTAAATATGTAAAATCAAGGTCCTTTTCATTTAATGATTTCATGGGCCGATAAAGCTCCCTTGCTCAAAGGTCTCCTCACTCAAACAACAGAGGGAGAGAGAGAGAGTGAGAAGAAAAAAAACAATCTTTAGACGTCCAGCAAAATCTCCAGAAAATGACACAATGGAGTGTCAGTGCGGTGATACATCTCATGTTGCTTCAAACAATCTTTGCACGTTTGGAACGTGGAAGAGGATAGTGATATTCCACGTGCACTCCAGTGATTTTGATGAGTTGTCTGGCAAGGGGACAATTCTCTGTATCTGTTTGAAAATCATCACAAACAAAAACTATCCATTCCTATGCAATATGTGCCCATTACCAGAGGGCACGTCCCATTCCGATAATAACAACGACTTCTAACAGTTCTTCTCCTTTCAGAATTGCAACAACTCGGCGCTCCATGACAAGGAACTGCAGGATGGGATACAGCATCAGGTATGCTGGCCTCATCTGACATTGCACTGAACCTCTCTCACTGAAGTCACTGCATCCATCACAAAGGATTCACCAGTAGTTTGCGTTCACATTGCATGTTTAGGTTGGAATGCAATGATGATACTTTCATCATGAACGTGATCAACGGTTGAAAAAGGGAATCTAGGGCACAAGTCAGGAAACATCAGCCGTTACGTTCGTTAAAAATGAAGCCAGAATATATCATGGTAATCTTAAGAACAGGGAATAATCACGAATTATCCACAAGTCACAGCAGTTTGAGATTACCCGGTCCAAAACGCATTGTAAATTGTAAATGACCAAAACTGGTTGAAAGACTTTCATGGTTGTCAGAATAATCATGAATGAAATGATGACTCTACTTGCAAGAGTTGCCTTCACTGCTTCGATTCCAAACTCAACATATTCACCCTCTGTCAAGACCATGAGCATTTAATAGCATTTATATTCAGGGTTGCTGATACATTGGATCCACCTAGACTTAGACTTAACTGCTCGCCATTAGAAATTTTAGACCGTCAACAATCCCTCAATGGTTCCTTTCACCAGCGACAAATAGCCATGCATCTGGCGCATGGCCATGTCAAGGTACAAGTGAAGCAAGGGATCCTTCATCACCAAAGAGTGCTCCCCGTCTGCACCTGAGTGATCACTACAAGGCCAACCGCCACACGCAAGGCAACGCAGAAAAGGGCTGAAAAGGCAGCGAGCACTGGAAATCAAAGGAGAGTCTATGCACAAAAATCCGCCGGGTCTGTACCAGCTGGATTCGCCACACCTGACCCGAAAAATATCAATCTCGCACCACTGGACTATACTCTATATTGAGCCTGAATGCTAGAAAGTTCTTTGGGGTTCCGAAATAGTAGCTGGTATATGGGTGGGGTGTTTCTTGCTCACCTGTAAGCTCACCTGTAACACATATTTGCATAAATATGTACAGTATATATAATAATCGTATGTATATATAGGATATACGATTATGTATGGGTTATCTTCTCAATAGGATTAGAAGTTAGATGCATTTGAATCCCATTCCGGGAGTTGTCGCCCAAAGGTTCAAAAATAGACACGTCCATTCCTTCAAAATATCATTTAGGCTCAGAGACCCCAAACAGCAATACCCGTTCACAACACACCTGGCCAACATGCCACTTCATACATCCCCCAGACCTTCTTAAGCCTGCACTTGGCATCACATCGAGCTACTGCTCATGGACATGGATTGCGTCACCACGGTCAAAAGTACCATAGGCAAGCCGGTGGAATTCCCCAGCGCAATCGCACAAATGGTGCCAGAAAAAAAATCCTCATTGCGAGAAGAGAAGTTGGTGGCTTTGGTGAGGGCTTAGTCAGTATGGGATAGGCTTAGTCGGTTGAGCTGGCCATAAGAAGTGTCAATTTGGATGTCACATAGCACTCTAGCTGCCCTGGAAAAAACACAGTTTGCAGTGCGCAAAAGCTCCACTACGGTGCATGCACATTGGCAGTTTGAGACCCCGCTTTTCCACCAAAGTGACGGATGGTGCGAAGACTAGGTCCGCAGTGATTTTTCCAACCTCAGTCGGGTTTGGGTGACATGTTGCACTTGCTGACCTGAACTATCTATATCTATTTATATTGGCCATCGGCTGATTGGCCTCAGTGTCTAAATGCAAGTGGATACAGCGGGTGACCTCCATAGTTGTGCATCGAAAAAATACATGTGATTTCTGGTAGGACCCAAGACCTATGGTACATGGTAGAGGACAGGGTTCCCTGAGTGAGATAAGTTACAAGCCTGTCATGCCCGCAAGACCCCAGGTACTGGCGTACTGGATACTATGGGTCAGTTTTGGCTGGCGTTCCTCTTCCCGTGTAAATACTCGACATTTGGGGAGCAAAGCCTGCGCTCGCGATCATGCAGTGTCTCACAAGTACAAGCTGCTTGATAATCAAGATACCTTAAGATTGCTTTGGAAAAGATGGCCTAGTGCGTGAATTTGATTGAGCGAAGTGGAGTCATGCCCATGTAAAGTTTCCCCCCTGCTATCCCCGCACATAATACGGTCACCTTCCAAACAGGTCTCAAAAACCCATATCATACTTGCTAGTGTCTTGGGCTGCTTACGAGAGTTGGCTGAAGCGCCCAAGTCATAATCCCCCAACAATTTCTATGATTTCATCCCCAAACTTCCAATGTTGATAGAATCGGTGGCTTGAACCAATCTGGACAACGTCTTCAATGGATTCACATTTCAGACCTGTCGCACTACGCCAACATCCTTCCCTGCTGATCCCTGCTGCACCATTTTTTGGATTTCTCCTCCAGTCCAAGAGGCAAGAAAACCTGAAGCTCTCAAAAGGATCAGTGGCTCGGTTCTACAAGGTGGGCCATGATGACCCCAATTCCAATATCAAATATACCATTGACAGTGGATGAAAATAACGCATTGAAGTTCAATAAAGTATAGCTTGTTACTACGAACGGATTTTTCAGGGCTGGAATCGGTTCTGGCATTGAAGGGAGCGTAAGATGGGATGAGGTGCTGGACAACCCCTAAGATCTGACCCTAAATGGAAGAAAAAACAACGTTTGTGTTCTCAACAGTTCTTGCCATACTGAGCACACTATTCAAGCTGGAGGTGGTGGCTGACCTGTCTGGGGAAGTGGACAGCCCTTCACAAGTCAGGTTCTACAGGATTCTACCGTACAGTCCTTCCTACATCGCCTAGGTACCCCGAAGTCTCGACACGCCAATAATATCCAATAATTCTCAAATACACGTCCCGTGCAAGCAGCAATCATCTACCACATCTCCATAGCTGTTAAATTCTCATGTGCTCTCGACCATGTGCATCCGTTGTGTCTTTAGTGCAAGCAAGGCCACCCATAGGCACCACCAGCATGGGAAGCAAAGCTAAGATCCAGCCAGACCCAATGATGTCAGAGAATGCCGCGCATGTAGGACAAGACTCGTGGGCAGCTGGGGCGCATTGATTGCAGTACAAGATCCTCGGTACCCCCGAGCGGAAAAGCGGAAGCGTTGAGCCAGGGAAGTTTCAGCTCATTCTGCTTTTCGGTTGTCCTAGTGAAGGATCAATAAGGATTCAGTTGGTTGACAGGATTTTGGTGATTGCCTCTTGAGGATTATTCCACTTCAGTATCCAGTTTGGATGCAAAAGCATAGAAGACAATCTTCGCCAAACATAGTCCCTGACTATCTTGCAAATCACTTCCGAAGCGGGATGCAATGGACTTCCTACCATTCCCAAGCAACTTTCTCGATCCTGTACCAAAAAGGAAACTGGCATGGGGGCTTTGAGTCTGCGCATGACCCGGCAAACCGTTTGGGGTATGCGCAGAAAAGATTTGAAAAGCAGGCTTAGCATCAGTTGATATTGATGTCGAGTTATTGAACATGATCACATCTTCCAGCCTAAAGATCAAATACCGATGACACGCATTTACAAATTCCAAACTCCTTGCTGCTCCCAGGCACCGTGAGAATAGGAGTGCTGGCATGCAAATATTCTTGGAAATTCGTAGCAGAACTTTGCTGTCCTGCACCAATGAGATTGCCAAAGAAGAGGGACGTTGCGGTCGGTGGAGGGCCAAAATCGAGGGATGTTGAAGCAATGCAACCATGTAGTAGGATGTAGTAGGGGGGCCTTTCATATTTTGATTGCTTCGGAAGAAATGACTTGGACTTTGAGTGAATGGCCTTAAATTCATAAAGTACTGAAGCAAACTAAAGCATAATTCAGATCAACTTCACTACGTTTCAATCCTTCATGGGGGGTGCTTTGTTGATTGTCACGGAACCAGCCAGCTCCTCGGGCTCCACGATCTGGAATTTTGTGGCCAGGAAGCCAACCCCGATGACAGTGGCCGCCACGCCGATGGCTCGCAGGGAGGTCAAAAACCTCGCTCACATTGAAATCTTTGGTCAATTCCGTGGATTCCCACTCGAATCGTTTGGGATTTGGGATCACTCGAGTTTGATTGTTCACTTGGAGTGGTTGCTCTTTAATCACCATTCCCTGATGGATCCTCCAAGAACCACATAAAATACATCTCCATCCTGAATGCTTATTTGGATTTGAGGTCTCCAGGAAACTGTCGCTTCCTGCAAATGAACCTTTGACAATTGGAAGCTTGAATCAGCGAATTCAGTGATCTTTTGAGGTGTCGCATTTTCACAGTTTCTTGCTGCTGCAATGCAGAAGTTGAGTGACACTGGAAGAAGTGCGACCACCATCTTCGCATGGCGCAGGCACGATGCACCGTGTTGGGCCACGGTTAATGGCGTGCGCGAAGAAAAAGGGGACCTGTTTCGGCCCCTGTTCAGCCACTCAGTGTGGTTGGAGTTGATACTGTTGAGCTAATGTCAGGATCTATCAGGATACGGAAAAGCGAACCAAAAGGAATGGCACTCGGTGACTCACTCTTCAATCATTTCTTCATCTGGAAATCGATCAACGCCATATGATATTATGGCAATGGGATGCAATGGGTCCAAAATGCTACCAAAGCGGGGGCCGCAAAAACGGTGATATTGAATCATATTCGGTCATATTTAGTCTCGGCAGGTCCATTTTAGGGGTCCAAAAGATTTGAGCCCAGCCATATGATCATATCAGCAATTCTGTAATGGCCTGGCAATGCGTCTCTTCGCTTTGATGACCCTTTAGGTGTTCAACATCATTCATGCAAAGTCCATCAATCCCATGGCTAAGAGTGAAGCATGATGCTGTGACAACGGCCCGCCCATGTAGCTAATCAATTTGTAAATCATCTCAATGCGGCAATGAATGAGCCGAGCACATGCTGCAGGCTGCACAACAACGGGTTATATAGACCTCTTTAGAAGTGTCCATCTTGTGGCTGAAACTCCCCATATCCCAAGAGAATCTTTTTCATGACTCCAGTACTGGATTTGCTATCCAGCCAGTCATGTTGATTTACCGTTCACATTCAGTGTTCTGATGCAGCAGGTATGTGGTGTATGGACAGTTCATGCCAGCTGAGACTCCATACTGGCCAAAGTGATTCGTCCTAAGACCACCTTGGTTGCCCCCAAGCGCCGGGTATGGCCTACATGTGGGTCTCTTCTAGAACGGTTGTGATAGGTTGAGGATGATTGTAAGCATGCGATATCTTGTCATTCTTTCTGTCTGTTGTAATGAGGGTTGGATCTGCACCCAGAAATCAAAATGGAAAATCCGTTGAATGTTTGGTAGATGATTTGCCTGTGAAGGAATCATTTCCATTTCCAATCTGTTTCACCATATTCGCTGCAGAATACAATGCTGACAATTGACCAGCATAGGTAGCAGATAGCATAGACACGCTGCTATGATAGGCAAAAATGATTGTATTTTACCAACCGGAAAGATCCTGAAGGGGTGATCTCTGGAAACGTCAAGCGGGGCGACTTCACTTGCGGCTAGTTGGAAATGCACACCGACATTGGGACTGTGTGTAGCTGTCTGTAACAGACATTCCACATGCTGCAAACCTGGTATCGATGTTTCAACTTTTGGGTTGAATGTCCGGTCGCTGTCACCAAAGGCTTCTGCCTTCGAAATCGTTCAGGGCATCTCAGTACATTATATACCTTGAGCTTCTAGCACAAGATCCCTAAGCCCCGTCATGATCAGCTCAAACATAAAATCACGTGAAACAGGTGAGGCTCGAAACAAGTTGGATTTCAATGAGTTGGATATGATGCGGTATTGTTGGATACTGCTGACAAATGCTTACGTACAATTAACTCTAAACTGGGGACGAGTTATGGAATCATGAGATTTAAGATTATCCATAGCAACAAGTCTAAGCATGTCCTGCCAACCGGATGATGGTTGAGTGCCAATTGGGCAAAGCCACCCATGCAATATCTGCGCGTAGTAGACATGTCACCAAAAAAGGGATAGCCATGGGTAGCCATGGGTAGCCGGTAACCCAAACAGAATCACAAAATTGCAGGTAGGCGAAGTCAGTGGTTTGTTTATGGATTTCCAACTCGTCAGGCAATGGCACAAGCTCTGGAACCCGGACGGTGGAAGCGGCAAGAGTGGCCTGCACAGAGGCGGGAAATTGATGTTGTGAAGTCAAGTTTTTGGCAAAGGTTTCTGCCAAACAATAATTTACCATGAAGAGATTGGTCATTTTGGGGGGATTCACATGTGTAGACTATGATATGCAGGGATTAGTTTGAGAGCGGCACCGCGTTCGAGGACAAGTGTTGAATCAAAAATCATCAATGATCAATCTTTTCAACAAGTCAATCTATCTGAGATCTCCTTCACCAACTGCTGAGGTCTCCTTTTCTTTTGATTTTACATCCATGGCACTGTACAGGTCCGATGCAACGACGGAGACCACGGTCGGCTTTTTTGACAAAGATTGGCCTTTTGAAACTTAGGAGTAGCTAGGAGTAGCTAGGAGTAGCTAGGAGTAGCTAGGAGTAGCTAGGAGTAGCTAGGAGTAGCTAGGAGTACCTAGTACCTAGCAAAAACGTAAACACGAGGCTTTTATCATTGGTTTGATATCCCACTTGGTGTGATCGAGGGACCATTATTCCTTCCAACGCGTCCATCGAGTCATTCAACACCGCTCTACTCGAACCGACCTAACTACCATTTTCACAAACCAAGAAACGCTAAAATGGGTGGATCTACCCAATTGCCTTTGATGATACTATACTATGTATCATCGTTGTTCGGGGTTTGTCGACCCCTTTCCTAACTTTAGCTTTGACCATCCTCTGACCGAATCAAAACTCTACATCGAATAGGGAAACCCCAAAATGAAAATGTCCCATTGACTTTGACCATGCCATGATTGCCAAGCAGCAGCATTGATATTTCTGCCACGATCGTATGTGCGTACAGTAGATCATACATACATAGTACTTTCATCACAAATGCAGCAATGTATGCGCATACCAGGTGTGTGTGTTTTTACCACCAGTTTAGGAAACAACCAGATCAATGTCAGCCAAAGGCATTTTGCCAATCAAACCGAACACGTTTTGGGGCTCCATCGCTCCGCCTGAACCCACTTCGGCGATCCCCCGAGATGATAGGCATCAGGACGGAGCGAATGGTGTACGCTGTCGCGTTTTGAGAGACCCCAAGTCCATGCCAAATTCAAATGGCAAAGCTGAAACCCGAACGGATCCAGTATGAAAAGTTCAGAGCATAAATAAGGCAGCGGCATTTTTGTGTGTTGGCTGTACGGATGTATATTTGGAGTAGGTGGTATCTTGTTTCTGTCTGGGTTTAGGGAAAGCATATATTCAAATGAAATCATACTGTTAGGACGTTGCATTTATTTTGATGTCTAACATCTAACGTACTATCTAATGTATAAACTCTTTGGGGCTTGAGAAACGCGGGCGAGGTCCGCACAGTCAATCGGTGTAGACTTAGCATTCTAGTTTCGAGGAGCCAAAAGACTATGCCTCAAAGAAATATATTCCAGTGCCATGTCAGGCCCGAGAAATTGCCTGCTCCATTTGCCTAATTGGAGATGGCTGGAGACTGCTCTGCTTTGGATACTCATCCCGGGTCAGTGGTTAGCAAATCAGGAATCCTGCCGGTGTATTTTCAGTTTCGAAACAGTTGCTTCCTTGCTTGGAGTTTGATTGTGCATGTACGCATTATGCTCATGTTGAATCTGGTGGCCTGCTCCCACTTGTCCAAAAAGGCCCGCTTTAGAATGTAATAATAATGTAATAGAGTATATCATATCCATCAAGTGCAGCTGTGCACTCTCGAAATGAAAGATTAACCAACATTTCAGGATCCTAAACCCCCAAGTCTCTTAGTGATTTACTGGGTGGGCACGCAAAGTTGCAGCGATCCCCGTTTGGCAAAGCATACTGACTTGGATTCAAATTGTAATTAGAGTAACAGAAATCAACGAATCCACCCTGATTGGAATATCTGACCTCGATTTAGAACTGGACATAGTTCGTTGTTGAGCTACCACCTTAAGCAACTGTCAATCAATGTGAAGTCATAATTAGTCAAAATTTATACGCACGTCAGGTGCATGTGCTGAGTCAACCTACTGAAATTTAATTGGAAGCATTTTCTGAGGCTGAAAATGAAGGGTGATTGACCATGCGTTTGCTTCAAAATTGGAATGCTTGGAATGGACCTGGTGACCCTCTTGCTATGCACGGGAAAACAACCCAATTCCAACTGTCTGCCCTGCATGAACCCCATGGGTCAACGAGGCAATGGCGAGACCAAAAATCAGACCAAAGGCCAACGCAAAGGTCATCCTACTCAATGGCTAGCGGCTAGTAACTTAGCGGTACAGTAAGCCACCTGGAGGTGGTTTCAGAGTCTGAAACCGCAAATACTCAAGTGGATTCAAGTGGTACACCCCAACACTCCAATTATTGAAGCAGAGAAGCCCCTACAGAAGCAAGAAATTTGTGTGGTGAACATGCAACACATCCATTCAAACAACCGCATCTTGAGAGCAGATGAGACAGCATGTTTTCTCATGAGTCTGAAAGTTCTCTTCAATTCTGGATTCATCTTCCAAAGAGGTCCAAGCCCAACGTTTGAAACCACAAGTAGGTGCCACCCAGAAAGTCAAACATCACTTTAAAATGAATGACGTCGAGGAGTACGCGGTCCACACTGTCTATAATTTGAGCATTTTGGTCAAAATACCAAGCTATCTCTGGGGTCCCAGTTGATCAGAGTGGATTCCAGCTTTCTCAAACATCGTAAATCCCTTCCACAAATGGGATTTTCCCAGATCTATCTCCAAATCAGTTTTGGGTTTAGTCACTCTTACTGCTCCCAACTTTCCAGTATTCTGAAAATTCCAGGGCTTGTCATTCGCGAATTGACAGCAAAGTAGATTTGGCAAAAAATAAACTCATTCTGGGAAGATTCACACCATCAACCCTTCAGTCCCCTTCGATGGCCCAAGGTCTGACAAAATTGCAAATGGACCTCCTACCGAGGCCTCAGGATCTTGGGAGGCACAGCCAGCACCATGTGACTGTGAGCCTACGACAAATAAGCAGTACCCAAAACGATACCTTGAAAATCATGAAAAATCTGTTGGTAATGGACCAATGGGATCCAATGGGTGAGTCAATGTCAGGGCTTTCACCCGGTGAATCACCACCGCGTGGGAGTTGACCTCAACACAACCATCCCTGGAGATCTGCACTTTTGGGGCTGACAGGGTCCTGCATTGTTCTGGCTTCATCTCTGTCGCAGAGGTTGGATTTCTGAAGCAACTGTAAGACGTATGGTACCAGCATCTCAGTCATCAATGAGCAGTGATGCTTACGCTGTCACAGATAAAGCTCGCATTCCGAAATAAAGGCTCGTGGTATTGGTCACTTGTGTTT
Source organism: Breviolum minutum Mf 1.05b.01 (assembly GCA_000507305.1). NCBI lineage: Eukaryota > Dinophyceae > Suessiales > Symbiodiniaceae > Breviolum > Breviolum minutum. The sequence goes on along the minus strand of DF239067.1, from coordinate 33,662 downwards.
CTACGGATTCGTTTCAGATACCCTGTCATTTCAATTGTTTGATGTTTCAAAGGTGATTTTTTGTACACTTTGAAAGTTCAGGTTTAGGGGCAGTCACTTCACTGGATTCGCTGGGTGCGCATCCCAAGCGCTTCTCAAAAGTGGTGGCGCGACGCCGCGCCTGCGCCGCTCAAAGGACTCGAAGAGTTGCCTCTACCTCAGCTTTTCCAGAAGTTTGAAGAAGCATACCACAGCGGGGTTCTTTGACTGGAAGTTGTTGTACAAGAAGAAAAAAAGAGGTCGCGAAAGCGCAAGGAATTTCTTTGAAAGAGGGGTTGAGGCTGGAGATGAGATTGAGTATGCAAAAAGAATGCCCTTGCCATGGTTGTATGGTTGTGCTATCTATGGAATCTCCCTTGAAGGATGAAGGGGAACCACAAAGACCTCGTATTTTTGCTATGCAATATACGGGGGCAAGCGACATCTCGTGGCTTCTAGAAGCAAATCATGAAGTCCCCATTTACTGTAAGGATTCGATATGCTGATGTATCCGTCCAACAGAAAAAAACAAAAAAAGCAATCTCATAAGTCGCTGATAGGTTTTGGATTCAACGTTTTGTGAAGAATGCCCGGTTGGTTGGATTGTTCGCCACAAAGACACCCGGTTCAACATTAAACATTGCAAAAAAAAAACAGCGGCCATTTAGTATTTGAAACTTTCAATTCACTGTTTTGATATTCCAAAGATCATTGATGTGGTGGCTTCTAAGACTAAATATAGTATGATTGGACAAACCCAACATCCGTCATTCAACACATCCACTTCGCGGTGTTCAAATCTCTCTTCAACTGTTTGAGGCAAAACTTCTACCTCTGCCACTAAAGCAACCTTCAATCTCTCAAAAAAGAAACGCAGGAGTCCCAAAACGTGTAGCTGCGCCAATTCCATATCCTGTGTGAATACTGAATACTTTCACTCGACAAAATATACTACAGTAGCCTGCTAAGCTTTGGGTTATTGCTTGTTGGCTATCTCCGGCTGACATGTTCTGTTGACTTAATTACCATCAAAGGTTCAATTTCAAAATCATTGTATCTTCCGAGGTACAAAAAATGACCACGCCCAGAACAAAGCTCGCCCCCACATTTGCGGCAATTCTCCGGAGAACTAGTACAGAAGGGGCTATCTTCGGGCTCATTGCCTCAACAGGTCAAGGCAGCCTACACAGGGATTTGTTGGCCCCCGTGTGTGACTTCCCCACTTACAGGCTGCGGATCTTGTTCATGTCAACTTTAAACATCACATCGCATTTGACTACATTTCGCATCACACAGTGGTGTGCTGCCAAAATCTCTTGGGTGATGCCAAAAAATGCTAGGCTAGGTTACTAGGTTCATACTGATCATGTTGCAAAATAGCAGCAAGATTCACTGAATCCTCGGTGGTGAATCATACATCGATTCCACCTCAAATTCATTCTGATAGGATTGAATTGTCATGAATTGTCAACTACCTAGGACCAGATTAGCCATGAGGATTCCTGATTCCTCCTGATGATTGCAAATCGTCACTGCAGGACAAACTTTTTAAAGCTCCAGGATGTTCAAATCCTCGTGATGGAAAACAAAAGAACAACGATTCAACGAGCTTCATCTATCATAGAGATGTAGCGACGGTCCAAACGACAAGAGTCAGACGAACTTTCAAAGGTGTCGCAGCTATCTGGCCATGAGAAAAGTATTACCTTCACATATTGTACATATGTTCAAAAGTACCTCTTGTCACATGGACATAATGATACAAATTGGTTTAGACTTTTGCAACTGAAATTGTATGAACCCACTCGACAGAGGAATTGCAAGATTCTGATGGAACTATGATTTCCTGTCCCTCTGTCCAACCACAAATATAGATAGATCTTTGGATTTTTTGGCCTCCGCCAACACGAGCTTCCTAGACAAGTCACAAGTGGTGGCAGTGCTGCAGTCCTCATGGTGGAGCCGCGGCAGGACATGTTCATGACTATTCATGACCATTTACATTCAACGTGAGGGCATTTACAAAGTAGCTGGTGTTGGGCCTTTTCAGCGAAGTGTTTTAAATCCAAGTTTGAAGAATCTCGTTTTTGGGAGATGAAATGCACTCCTTCATACGATTCATACATTCATGCCCGAACCGTTCCAATGAACTTAGCAACAATGGCTCATACAACTAGATGGGGTTAGTTACTGTCAGATCGCACAGAACAAGAGGAAACAATAAGTCTGTATAATGCAATGTATCTCAGGGTTTCGGGATGTTGGCACTGTGGTGCACCTACTGGGTACAAGTACATGATTGTGAGGTGAAGTCAATGCAGCATCATTGCGTTGACTTCCAACACAAACATAGTTGCTGCAGAATGTTACTAATCTACACATTGGTGTATTGCTGATATCTTGATAAGATGTGGTAAGCACGCGAGAGTCACAAGCATGTAACGGATGTATAGAGAGAGAGAGAGGTGATACACTCCGTTTTCTCGATAGCATGTTTCACACAAATACCAAGCTCCTGAGACCTACAGTGAATCCAGTGAAGCTCACAACTTTCCGAATCCGAACGTTTCAGAAGGAACTCAAAGCCACCATGGTCACCATGGTCACCATGCACTATAAATACTAAAAGCCAGGAGTCTGGGTAGCAACATCTCGAATCTTCACTTCCCGTGGTGCTTTCTGCAGTGCTTGTGCTGGAGCTTTCAGTGGTCCTGCACCGTGCTTGTGTTCTCGTTCGTTCAAATTCTACTCCCTGCAACTCCCTGCAACTTGTTCTCATTTAAGATGCCCAATAAGCTATTAAGTCTTTATTTAGCATTTTTTCGTTTCAGGAAGCGATTCCCCTCGAGTCCGGATCTATGGTAGGATGCAGCAGCACACCACAAGCATTCTAGGCGTATTTTCGGGCATTTATGATCTAATTCTCCACGGCCAAGCGTAGCTGCACGATCATTCAGGGAAAGGAAGATAAGGAAGTTGCATCTCAGCAATGGACGTTCTGAAGTTTGCAAGCATTTGCAGTTGGCAGACAAGGTTGCCGAAAACCATCCGAAACCTCAAGCCTGGCCACCATGACCCTCTAAATGACAGGGAAGCCCTCTCCATATAAATGACTTCTTATGCGATCTATCTTCATGCAGAAATATCGCTGGTGAATCACCCGGAACTTCTGTTCCCTCCTTGGAGCACTTGACGTAGACTCGCCACAGAGTGTGCCACCACAGTTGCGACAGTTGCGAGTGGATTGGCTGCCTCGCAGACTTGGAGATATGAACACTGATGCCTGCAAGAACCCTTTGCACACATGCCAGTGCGCAGCCCCATCCAATGATATGGGAATCTTCTGCAATGATTCATGGGCATGGCCAGTTTCGCATTCCAAGATGGAAGCCCAAACCAAAGTAGGTAGAGACGTTCGAGTTGATCTCTTTGTTCATTCCTTGTGACTAGTCTAGGAAGGTTGGTGTTCTGTAGGCATTCAACAATAGAGATTCATCCCTGATGAATGACAACCAAGAAGCTATGACACCTTCCAGAATATTGCAATGTCGTAGATTTGACATAAGAGTATGAATAAGAGTATGATCTCTGATCCTTCCAACCATCACTGTCATCATTGGAAGCGGGCAATTTCTGGCATCTCAGCCGGAAAACCTAGAAATGTTTGGCAGGATTCATTGTGGTTACTTGATGTCACACTTTCACTAGATTGTTTTCACCATTGGGACTGAATTGCTCAGATACAGTAGTTGTCCGAAGGGTTGCAGACGGAACTCCCACAATCCTCAGCAATCAGGGCGAATGCTTCTTTGATGAGATGACATGAAATGCAGCTTCTGACGTTTGGATGTTCAAAACCACTGGATCAAATGCCTTGGGCACCCAAACAGCTCATCCAGCCAAAAGAAGGGAGTCTGTGTCACTAATTCACTACGAGACAAGGCGTCATTGTTGACATTTCAGAGTGTGACAAGTTGGCGGCTCTGCACATGTTACTTGGGTTTGGCTAGAAAATGATTTGCTTCATCAATGCTCAGTTTCATAGAAAGTTCTTGGTGTGAAACATCCAATCATCCATAGGAACCACGCCGTGTTTGGTACCGCGTTTTGTCAACGGTTTTTGTGAAGACCTCCTCGCAGGGTTTCTGCGCCACCATCTCCGTCCCATGTCTGTTCTTGTCCGGGCCAAGTCTCTGGATAGCAACAGGTTGCCCCACCCCCAGGAGTCGTCGCACCCTCGGTTGTTGTCGTCAGCGGCTCCGTTGTTGTGGTGGTCATGGATGGCGTCGTGGATGGCGTTGGGGATGGCGTTGTGGATGGCGTTGTGGGTGGCGTCGTGCTGCCCGGTGCTCCGCAGAGTTCTCCCCCACAGTTTTCTTAGTAAACCAGAAAAACTGGTGGCGATCTGAATCTGCAAGAACACAAAATCTTTACTTTATACGCTTGTGATAGTGACCTCCATCTAAATGAGAGAACCCCATTCCACGGAGCAATTAGATTCTAACCATCCGGTGGAACATAATGGTCACCCCCCAAATATGCTGTAGTGAAACTACGACCGGCATGGTAGGACTCCTGCAGTGATGAGTTCTATGAAACAGTTCTACCACTGGGTGCTTTGGAAGTCTATAGATTTACTTCCCAAAAGAAACACTCAAGCCACATTCATGTTGCCTGCGAGACAAAGAAATCAAAATTCATAGATTGCATATTAATTACCAGATTCCAGTGCTTCGTTCCAGTCTGCTGATACACCGGCATGTCCGACTCAAAATGACTCGCTTCCAACTTGGACAGTTGAAATATGTTTAAACACTTGAGACTATAGCCAGCCTTCATCTTATTTTTCTGTCATCAAAACTGGATGCAAATCAAAGATCTGTCCAAGTCCCAAACTGTGGAATCCGGATTCAAATCTTTCAGACAAAGAAGCGGTAGATGTTCTTCCAAAAACACCACCATCTTGACAAGAGCTGGGCAATACATCTATCATCTATATCTATGTATCTGCTATTATCTGTCTACCATCATTTATCATACTCCACGTACTCTGCCACTGAGTTGGAGGATCCACGCTCCAAGTTTGAACCAAACTCGAATGGAGAGGTACCTCCTTAATCAAAGACTATGCATCTTGAAAAAGCTCTTCAAATCCACTGACTCCCCGTCCACAAAGCCAACGCATTTCAGATGCGGGCGAGATTCGACAGTTGGAGGCGGATCGGGTGCAGTAAGGGCTCTCAGCTTCATCGTTGCCTAAGAGAAGAAGAGCATGATGGCTGGCTGGGTGAAGGCCAGGGTGAAGACCATGGTTGTGTTGCCGTTGTTGCGTGCAATAATCAGTCCCATTGTTCCCAGAACCAGCCAATTTCAGCTAAATTAAATGACAACAAAGTCGTAGTCGATGAACTGCCCATCACCCTAAGATCAAACAGCTGTGAACTTTACCGATTGTTTCCCTGTCAAAGTCACACCTGAAGACTGGTCTTGGTCCAGGTGACAGGTGCGGTCTCCAGCATTGCACCCTGGGTAGCAGCACAAGGCACCGCCCGTCGGCGTAGGCGTGGTGGGTGCGGTGGCAGCTGGCAAAGTCGTGCTTCGAATGCTTCCGGTCGTGGAGGGCACCTGCACGGGATTTGGCCAGACTTGCTTTCCAGAGTTTTTGACCAAACATGATTTACAAAAACAGAATAGCATACAAATGGTACATAAAAACTTCAATAGGAGTATCTTAATTACTGTATAATGCATTATGTATGTACATGTATATTGTATATTATCATTACATATCTTTTTTCTGATGCAGCATTCAACTTGTGTGGAACATCTTGCATGGAGTTCTGATCAATCACGGTTCGAGACCAATCTAATGAGTCGTTTTTGGGAGGATTTCAACGTTTAGTGATCAATGCAACAGTTGTTGCAGAGATAAAATTGCATACATCCTGTCATCCGTTTGGTGGCTTCTTTCTTTAGGAATTTGCTCTCTTGTTATTTCAACAGTAGTTCCTAAGTTACTATGATACTCTAATTGTCATGCCCGCATACCTGCATACACCCGCGTCATACCCCTCCGTCTCAGATTCTTTAGAGTGGATGAAGCTTGAAGCGCAACCGACTCCACACGTGCCAACGCACCTCCCCACAGCCGCTGCCGCACTTCCAGGGAAAGGTCTCCCGGAGCTTCGGCGTCATCAGGGATGACAAGTGCTGCGCCAAGAGCAGGCCGCCCTGCCTGGGATGCAAGGAATGTTTTGCTGGGCTCCCAATGGTCTCTGAGGATTTTAGACATCTTTAGACTCTATACTGAGTATACTATCATACTATCATATGCATGGCTTCAGGTTCAATTGTCGACTGGGAAGGGACCCGGGAAATGGACTGCAACTGCCAGCCACCGACCCATCGCCAACCGTTCTAGATTTGGAGTTGGATGATGATGATGATGATGATGATGATGATGATGATGATGATGATGATGATGATCAATTTTGTGGCCGCTGCAGCTCACTTCCCCGAGATCCAGATTTCCATTTAGAGTTATTAAACAGCCCGATCAAATGGATAACCTGCTGACCTGCTGTCATTTCAAACTCGAAACAGACAGATGTAATAAGAAACACCATGATGAACTGAGCACAGTTTCCCTCTGAGACATCATGAATCACCCGAGCTGCTCCGTGGGATGAATCTCGTCAACATATTCGCTTGCACAGTTTAGCCAGCGCGACTGTGGGCCCGGCGTGGGCACCAGCTCGACGGAAGTGCCAGCCGAGGCGACCTTTCCACTGAACACTTGAGGTGTTTTCGATGACCAGTACACCTGGTGGTTATGGTGGATTTACATGGCTTACACTAAAATGATTTACTGTAAGACGTTGTTTGTTGTTGGACATTTTACTTCTCAAATTTTGCTTTTGCTGGGGGCTTCGGCTTTTGTAGTACTTCATGGATTGATCTGTTAGGGAATAGGGGAGACTTAAATTTTGTGGTGAGAGCCAAGAGCTTGTACAAAAACCTCAGGAATGCCACAACAGGAAAAAACCTTCAACAACACCTCATAAAGAAAGGTCACAAGTCAAGCAACAAGCAAATGCGGACCAAAATGATTCGACACAAAAAGTTCTTTGGGTGGACCACTCTCCTCACCGTGTACCGTGGTCAATCGAGTCAGTCAATTGTTGCTGTTCTTTACCAATCGTAGCGGATGGGGATGATCATCCATCAACCAGAAGTAGGAACATGATTTGAAATTTGCTGATTCGGCCAATAGAGCCCTTGGAGCCAAGCTGCCGCATCTTGGATACCTTGTACCATTTTCTGCCACTTTGCATCGGTCTTGCAGCTTTGCACCAATGGAACAATGCCTCTGTCACCCGTGCTGCTATGCTGCACGAAGAGGTGAATGTTTTGATAGAATTTACAAAATTGGATGATTAGGTAGATAATGAATTGGATAGATATCGCCGGGATTGTTCGCGAGTAGACTGATAATCAAGTTCAATAAGATAATCCTTCGAGACAACATGTCTGTACATCCCTTTCAATGCATCATTCTCGGTCCTGAGCTGGCCAAAGCTCACTGGTTGTTTTTTAATTTTTGAAGTAGGTGAGTCATTGTGAGTCACGTGCAAACTTTTTCAGGTGTTCTTACGAGGCGTCAACTTTCACAATGGCAAATATATGATTCACATTCAAATGCGACCATTACCTGTTGATATCTGTTGTCTCCTTGTCAGATTGTCCAACAATCCGATCTCCAGCAGTCATGACCAAGTTTAGTACGGCCGAGAGGCAAAAGATGAGAGCGTTTGGGTATTTGTCTCGCACCGTCCGGATCAATTCAGCATATGCCTCAATGTCATTCATACATCCGGAAATATATAGATCGATATGGAACCGTGTATTCAGGAGAAACAATTTCTGACTGACAGGGTGCTCATGTCTATGTTGACGTGATGACCAGAGGCTTTTCGTTGTGAGAGTTTCAGTCTTTAGGCACTTTTTGGATAGATAAGTGTCTCCATGTTACAGCTGTTCCACTTGAGGACAATAATACTGTGGGATCAGCGGAGAAGCGACGGACGACCGGTCACGCTTGAGCATGCATGTGCTGATCGCAAGCACCCTGAAATCAACCTTCAGAGATCAACACCTTTCCGCTTTGACATAAGCACCCTGCCATTGAACGACAAAACTGGGTCCTGGTCATGACAAGTTTTGTTCGTGTCAATGGGAGCACTGAAATCCACGCGGCTCACTGTATGATCTGTTGCTGCATGTAGGTATCAAAACAGCTTCTCATTTGAGGACATGTCAAATCCGCTGTTCTACAGAAATTAGAAACAACCTATAGTTGTCATAGTTTATCAAAACTTGTTCTCAATCTCATCTACCTTTATTGTTCATTCCTATGCATGAGTTACATCAGTGCTCCATAGTCCATAGTTGTGGAAGGCCAAGATGCAGATTGAAACGTCTCCTTGGTTGGATTATTGAAGATGAAGTCGTTGGTTCCCAGGTTGATGACCACCACGTCTGCTTGCCTTCGGTATGGGTACTCTCACATGACATACACACGTGCTGGTTGCAATGGTCACAGGGGTGGATGTTTTTGGTACTTGAACCGTCCTGCCCTCATTGCAACATACTTCATGACAGTTCCCATGATAGTATGGTTATCATCAGAAATCTCCGGCACAAAGTCAAGTAAAGAAGGCCTGCTGCATAAAATGGCAGTTGCCGCAAGTAAATACGGTTGTTCCCAGAGTTGAAGGCACCCGACCCAACAGAATAACTTCGCTACATGTTACCATGTCATCAAAAATATTCACACTTCAAAACTGGATTGCCACGGTGGGACCCTTCAATACAAAAACAAACTCTCCTGACAATTCCATGCTAAAGTTGGGGAATGGGGCGTGTCCCACCAATCCATCCCAAGGTAGCCCATATTTCACAGATTCTTGGTGGATCAAAACGCCGCCCTGCAACACATACCGGGACCTACTTGTCAAAACCTTGCATCCAAAAGACCATTCGAAGTTCCAAGGACGTTGACATGGCTGATACAATGTGAGCTCTGAACCTCGCTGTCGATAGAAGATCACTGGACTTGTGAGATTGATGACACCAATGACACCCCAAACAAGGACAAATATGTTTGCGTATGTAAATAAAATATTTACGTATATATATATATATATACATATACATATTATATACCTAGCCTATACTAGTCATCATATAGAATCATATTACAAACCACATCATTTACCGCATTGGATTGTGGATTGCAATCAGCTACGATGGAATTTCTTTTTCCAAAAGAAGTCCGCAAGGCAAAAATCCTCGTAGACTGCAATAATTACGGCTCAACTGAAGAATGCTTCAATGAAGAGGCAGGAATCTTGCATGAATGTTCATTGTATGTCCATGTGTCAAAGGTTTGCATGTAGTGATACCTTTCAAACAAGAAAAGGCTAGAGCGGCTAGATTAGACTTTCAATTGTAGAGGCTCCCACATTGGAAGCAATCTACTGGATTTTCGGCCCGCTGAGTAAACATCCATGCGGATCTTTGTTGTAGGTTGCCCTCATTCCAGGCTTTCCAGGCTCTCATCCAGGCACTTCCTGCATTTCTGAACAATAGGATCCATCATTTCCCTAGCTATGAGTTAGCATTTGGATCCTTCTCCTTTACAAACAGCGACCAAGATCGACCAAGCATTCACCACTCAAACCAAGTTACACAGAAACTGATCTTTCATGCCTTTGAAATTCACTCCGTGGGATTGATGTGGAAGAACACCAATACCTGGTGGATCAGTCACTCGCTTTTGGCTTTAGGTGACAGTCATTGCATCATAGAAATCTATCAAGTCTGGATCAGTATTCGTCAAATTTCAACATTTCGCTAAGCTACCAGGCATTCTATGCATTGCTCTTTTCATGTAAGTATTCAAAGGTGCTACACTTTTGGCCCTTTGAGCCACATATGTCCCGTACATGGAAGCTGAGTTTGGGTTTGAAAAGGTCAGAAGCATCTTCATAAGTCAGCAGGCCAATGCAAGCAAGCTGCTGCTTTGGGCCACCGTGCGCCAATTTGTTGTACCCCATGCTTTGGCCTTGGAGGAAGGATGGCTGCCTTAACAAAGTTCATCCGTTCATCCCAAATGTATCCATTGTTACTGAACCCACAGCAAACAGCTGACATTGTAACTCCCCTTGAATCAAAGTCTCGTAGATGCAATGAGCAGAATTGGGCCAGGGGGTAATACTTTAACAACAAACAACCCTACACTCAGTCCTTTCTCAGCACTTGAATTTTTGCTGAAGGACCCAAGTACAGCGCAGCAGTGAGTTTGAAGATGGCCTTTAGATCTTAGGAACTACAGTACTGTATATCAGTAAATCCTCCATGCCAATACAACCTGTTGTTTGACCCAGGAACCAGATTGGCTGCCCACGTCTTGAAGGCATCTTCATTTCCTTGTCTCAACAGAAAGTCACCACGATGATCTTCGTTGGACTACTCTGTGGTTACCAACATACAGTAATATCGGTAATGGATGTCATGGATCACAGATGAACAAAGCTGCATACAGCTGTGTATTCCCATAAAGGTTTCACTCCTACAATTGAGGTTGTTTCTTGTAAGTCCCATCGACTTTCGACTCTTGAGAACCTGAATGCTTGGATCCTTCCATCAAATCCTTTGACGTTGATTCAGCTACCTTGGAATTATCCCATCTGATGTTGCAAACTCTTCACAATTTGATACACCAAGAGGAGATTGTCCCCCAAACGAGCAATTGGAGGGTTATTCCGATCCGCATTGCTCAGGGTATGCCATATACAGCAGAGATTGCAATGTTTGATTGTAAGAAAAGGATATCATTTGTAGCTGTATCATTATCCTGATATTGTCTCTGCATATTTCACTGGGCTTCGATGAATTGTTAAGCTTCGCCACTCAGCAATATGGCAACGAGCTTCGTGGGCCACCTTGTTCCAGGGAGCGCGCTGGCAGCAACACCTGGCACAAAGATCGAGATTGAAGATTATCGCATGATTCCTCGCGGCTTTCTGTTTTCAACTTAGCAGTCAAAAGGCAAGTGTTCCAGCTTGCAAACCCATTCAGCAAGCGGGGCACGGCATGCTCTAAGCAAAAATTGGTCCTCAACAATATCAATGACCGCAGATTGCTGCGCAGTCAACATAATTTCGTATAATATATTTGTTATGTATGCACTACTATAACTTCAGGAACTTCAACCTCGTTGTTTGACATCTGCAACCAAAGTCATGAGGCACCTTCCACCCAGCGGTGATGGAATCTCCCACAAACTCCACTGCAAGTTGGTTGCTGGAGGGCCTCGGTGGCGCTAGCGTCACTGCACCTCAGACATCAGCCGTGAAAGGATTGCAAAAATTGCTGGAAACATGCTGGAAACAGAAAACTGGATATTCACATGAGGGGCCGTGTGGCGATTTGAGACAACGATCACAGTGGAATTGGAGATGATCAAGATACAACAACAAGGAATCGACATGATAAGACTCTTCACCGAAAGAATTTCCTGCTGTACCCATGCTGGAAGGATTCCATCGCTTCCATCTATGGAAGCCCACAAAAGTTTCCCAAATGAATAGTTCTGTGTAAACTTCAAGAAGTAGTCAAACTATACTATTCCGCCAAACTTGAACCTTGATGAAAATCTTGAATGCCTCCGCCGCAGTTGTCCCATTTTGAACTGAATTTTGGCCGGCCTTCGTCAACAAGAAGAGCATCCACAATCCTCAGAATGCCAGACAAACTTGTGTATCTAGAGAGTTCCTTCGCTGGATCTGTTTGTCGGAAGTGTTGAAGCAATGAGAAAACCTATTGAATTTGAGGATCCTTGACATGAGAAACGAAGGAAGTGTGAAAAAGAAGCACGTGTCATCCCACACTGCTTGTCACTGTTGGATGTTGCATGAAATGAGACCGAAACCAACAGTATGTAATTTCGCCATCCTCGGCAAACACGTGCCGCTCTGCAATCTGACGTACACCTTTCTTGCCAAGATGTTCTCTGGCCGTCTATGGTCCGGCATGTTCCCTTGACATACCGAGATGCGTCTCGCCATAGTAGGCTTCAGTGTTACGGCCGCAGTGGATGCGATGCGACTGCGCGGGATCTAAGCCATTGATGACCAAGTCCTTGGACATGTCATGTGGAAACTACAATTGTGTTGCCGTGGACGTGTGCTCCAGTTAATAAGGATCTCTGAAATATCCCAACGGTTTCGAGGGTTCTTTGTTGGGGGTTGGCGATGTCTTTCTGAGTCTAAGGCAGCTAAAGTGATGTGGATTTGATTTTGGATTTGTTTTGGGAAGTGTTGTCTTGGACTGCGTTTGGTCAAGAATCGAATTGGACATGGATAGTTGGGGATTCATTAGAATGATATATAGGTCATGCATTTGATAGAAGGGCAGGAGCAGATCTCAGTGTTTGACTCTGCATTTCATAGCGGATAGATAGAAATGGTGTATGGAGAAAAAGACTTTGGGGAAGAATGAACGGGTGCCAAAGACAGGAAGGAGTTGCAGGGACGAAAGAGAATTGAAAGCCTTTTGTGACAAGGTTTTGCTTTTTCCCTCCATATTCCAGATCTCAAAGCCTGATGGCATCTATGACATGTGCATGACAGCAAAACTAAAGATCATGAAAAGTATAGTCAGGCATTTTGAAAGAACAGGAGCGACTCAGGGTCTAAAGATGCATGCTTATCAATTTGTACCTTCAACAAATGACAAGTGCGAGTCGAGTTAACCCCAACAAACCACAAGATCCGCAAAGGGAAAGGCTAGCAATCCAACTAACCAGCAAAGAAGAAAAGGCCTTTCGACAAGTTGATGTTTTACGTCAAATCACCACTGTCGAATTCGTCTCACCAACATAATATATCATAAATTCACATTCTACGTGGCAACCCACATGGCAAATGATCTCATTGCGACCTCTTCGAGACACCCGGATACAAATTGCAGCAGGACGGAAAAACATGTGCGGATGATAATATGGACGTATACATACTCTGCATAGCTACATCAAATTATATATATCCGTATTTGTCTATGCACCTCGTCCTTCGGTCGGATACAATAACAAGAGCTTATCTGGTTTGAACATTCTCCGGCCTGTTGCTAAATATCTCACTGGAAGAAAGCAGTTCCTTTTGGCTAGACTAGCATTCAATGACACCCAGAACACCTAGTTGCTGGAATAAGAAGCTAGCATGGCAATAAGAATTGGTGAAAGTTGGAAGAATCATGAAGTAAAAGTCTGGTTGCTTGCTTTTTCATCCTTCGGGTGTAGCTGTCGCTCCATCCCCAAATCTTCCAAGATGTGTTCTCCTTAAGCAAAACTAAAGAAATCTGCAGCCAAAGATCACCGCGTTCATGTTCCAATGTGAAAGGAGTCTCATCGTTCACCTGCAGGAGATCTTTTCAAATGACATCCGTCGTCATGACATGAGGGATGTTTGGGGTGTACCGATGAATAGAAAAGAAACTGTTGAACCAATTCACAATCTGTTGAATCCACACCTGCTACTTTCATCTCTTTCAATGCATGTTGTTTTCAGTAGATGTCACAAGTGAAACCTTCTAATCGGAATTTTGGCGGACTTGCCAAGTTAAGGGCTCAAATATTTGACCAATTGCACCGCACCCCTTTACCCAAATGGCGACCTGACAGGTGTGGTACATCACAACGTTGTAGGGCTGGAGCCGGGCCACCAATTGACCTCATTGAAGCAAATACCACGCCTTCTTTCCCTGTTGAATCCTCTTGATGTTCTAGAGGGATTCTCAGAGTCTCTAATTTCCTTCCGGAAAGACTTCAAGCTAATGTGAAAGGAAGAGGCACCTTTTGAAGGATCTGCACACGCAGGTTGGAAGCTCTGATGTCATGTTCAAATTTCGTGGGGAATTCGCCTGCTGCTACGTTGAGCTGAATTGCATCTGCCAGGTGAAAGAGTTCTGTAAGAAACTATCGGAACCCAAAGCAACTCTAGCACATGCACCCGTCCACATATAGTCAGTGGGATAGGCTGTTCAGATTTAAGTTCAAGCTCAAATGCTTCAGTTCTAGCAACCCAGAAGAATTATTCTGTAATATAATTACTCATATATGTAATTTATATATTATGTATTCAAATAGTTTCCATGAGTCCATGGAGATTGACACCCTTAAAACTTAACACCCTTTATATAAACAGTTTGCATATGCATGCAGCGAGTAGCTGGAGCCTCGGAACGCCACCGCAAAGGACACGGTGCCCCAAGAGCAACGTTTCGAGGTGCCGCGGTCAGAGAACCAACGGCCCAGGTAGGCCACCTGGATGAGATGTTGGTTGATGGGTGGTTGACTAGCTGCAAGTGATGCTCAACTACTAGTAGTGGAGAAAAAACTGCCCCCCAGTACTGAAATGTAAAGTTGTTGGTAGAACACGCAGGAAGGGACAAGAGACGGACACGATTCTGCACAGTGTTTGAAGAGCCAGTTACTTCACAAGGCTCCCAGGAAGGTGGAGAAAAAAATGTTCAATTGACTTTGAAACCTGCAGTGTCGCCAAGATGGCCTCATCCCGCAATACTATCCAATGCTGTCCCCATGCCAACCTGCTCTGGCGGATAGACTTTCAACGTAGCAGTGGACCTGCGGCTTGGCTGGGATCGAATGAAATCTGCATCTACACCAACTTCGAATCTTCGAATCAATCTTTATCGTTAGCCACTGTTCAACCCCGCTTCAGCACAGAAGTTCTGGTGTCTTTTCGCTATGCCAAATCTCCAAGAAATGAATCATCGCATCGAAAGCCACATGTGCTCACGTATTTGTCACACCCAAAATTGTTTCCCCCCACCTGAACAGAAGGAGCAAGATCCACAGCAACTCCATCTTCCCAATAAGCATTGTCACCGCTCACCGAAGCAACAAAAAGCTGCAGGTAACAACGGCCTCTCACTCTCACTTCCTTCGTGCCATCAAGTCATTGACTCTCTTTCTATGTGGATTTGTTACGTCTGAACTACACCCAGTTTTCACATCGGTCATGGGTCAATCTCGCAGACCTTGCGCCTCTTCTTGTGGGTGCCCTCGATGATTAAAGAATCAGCATGAGCATGGACCAGCAATAATCATTTGGTCTGTGTATACATGTTACATAATATTACATATTCATGTTGGAGTATCTATTCATAATGTCACAATGTCGATAGGATAGATATGAATAGAGATTTATTGTGATATGTTAAGAATATGTCAGATGCATCTTGTTGAAACGGGTGCGAATACACCTGTGCGCCAGTGACACAATGAAACCTCTCTTTCAAGTCTTTTGTGATCGGTGATGCTTCTTAGAGTCAATAAAATGTCAGGAGTCCTCATCCTAGCTTAGCAAAAACATGCAAAATGCATTTTTAGAAGCACGTGTCATGAAAGGACAGTCTTCTTCCTCAGCTTCGAGACCCGCCATAGGACATTCCTACCCCGTTTTCATCGACCCACCTCACTGGTGACCTCCGGCTGCAGCCTCGCCAATGAAAGGCCAAACTCTTTGGTGAACCGAACAAAGCCCGCAACGAAAGGAATCACGACAGTGATTCCAAATATCTATGAAGTCTCAGCGAACCTTCGTACTTTAGAATGAATCATCTTGTAACATCAGCTTGGAGCAAAAAATTGCAAACATGACTAAATACTTGGTATCACTGGCAAGGTGCTTGATCAAGAGTGTTCATAGTTCTAGTATTTCACCAATCCAGTTGTTGGATGCTGCTCGCCTAAACTGAGCAGTGTAGAGCAATGATTGTTTGAGTGGGTGCCCCCTTTCAACAAAGCTGAATCCGCTGTAAAGTGTCCCAAAATCTAACCCATGCAATTGTTGCAGGAGGAGTGAGAAGTCTTAGACACTATACTACGAATACTAAGGTACTTTTTGTCGGTCCTTCCTTGTACAAACCAACTGAAGGACACTATATACTGCTTTGGCACTTGTGCTATCCCAGTTGTCCCCGTTTTTACTCCGACTTATTTCTTGGTGGTGATTCACATTCCTAAAATAAGAATCGAAATCCACGGAACTTCGCAGCAGGCCAAGCATCCGCACGTCTGCTTGGAGATGCTCAAAATGTGATCTGCGTCACCCGGGCCACTGATGTTGATCTGCCAGCCTTGCTTGCAGAGCCGGCACTTGGGGGGATGTCGCTTAAAATGAGTAAGAAAGCTATGCAATATGAAAAATAAATCAAAAGCGATCTGATGAATTCTTGCGTGCAAGATCTTCGGCATACAGGTTGTTCATTGTTTTGTTCATGATACTATCATCACGAGGACTCGTTCATGCGAAGATTACATCCTGGCAGTATCAACATCAAGTCAATATGTTTCAATACTGCCTTATGTTGTAAGGTTATAGTCAGGTAGTCTGAAACTTCGATCGACGGTTTGGACCTGTTTACACTTAGACGTCTACTGTATCTCCTCAAATTCTTTCCAGTGCTTTCTGACCACCTTTCAATCACTGCTCTGCTATAGCGATCAAGCAAGAAGCGGTTCGCGGCAAAGTTGACTTTCAGGGGCGACGTTGGACTGTCCACCAAGAAGTGCACCTATTTTTGGTTGCTAAACCATTGCAAAGATCCGAACAAATCCGAAATCTGAGAAATAACGGAGAGTCCGTGATGAAAGATTCGATAATTTTACGCTCTTGAAATGCTGTGAACACTAGGAACAGTTGTTGAGGCAGCTGAACCAAGTGACATTATCTCACAGTAAACAATAGAAAACAGTAAACTGCTTCTTTTTAATATGCCATCTGACAATGGCCCTGATTTCAGGAGATTGGCATTACCTGACTTGTATAATCATTTCAGCAGATTTGGGAAGGTCTTGAAAAAGTGTGAACATCCATCTGGGGCAATCCAGACATTCAAGACAGTTGCGTCTGAAGTTGCCATGCAGCATCTCTTCATTTCCAAACCACTGATTTACATCCCACAATGACAAGACAATACCCCTTCCCACCGAGTTGGTCGTCATCTTCCAAAACAAAAAGAGAAACAAGTAAATAAGCCATCAACCAACATACCATCCGCTGTTTTTTGCTCACGCATCTACAGTAAGGAATTTGAAAATTAAGTTGCCCCTTTAAACACTTGAGTTTCAAATGGCTTTTTATTTCTGTGCGATGAAATCTTTGAAGCCCAACCGCCAACCACCCGCAGATACAGGTCAAGGCACCAGGATGAAGGAACTGTAGATCACTGCACCATCGCTGGGTAGCAATGTAAAGGTACAAGACCTTGCCGTTTGCAATACGTTCCAAGTTTAGCAAACCTATGGACCTATCTTTTCAAACAGATTTCTTGGCCCTCTCGGCCTGATGCTCATGTGGTTGGTGTTGAGTTTCATTTTCCAACAAGAAAGTACTGCAGATGGGATCCTGATCGAAAAATTCCAAGGTCTTGAAGTGTGGAAGATGAGAGAAGCCTAAAACAGAACTCAACACATCGACTGCCAAGATGCAGTTCAGAGTATGAGTACCAGATTCTTATTCTATCTTATTCTATTTTTCAGGGCAAACCCCGGTTGTGGCGTATGGCCCACAAGTGCTCCAAAAGAAGGCCTAGTGCCACAAAGCCAGCTTCCAGCACTGAGTTGCACGTTTTCTGTGACCGCTCCGGACCTTGGGCAAACACCGCAACAAAAACGGTGTACGTACAGTAAATGGTGAATGTACTCAACGCAGACGTACCAACAAAGGCCTTTGTTGTTATCTACAAGCAAGTGATTACGAAAACACTATTCACCTTGATACATCTCATTCGTTGAGTATCAAGCCCCAAGGCCAATCCATTTTGGTGGGCCTTTGGAAAGGTTCTCCCAGATTTCTCTTTCGCAAACCGTGGAATCCACTGCAGGTATCATTTCGTGGGAGTTTCCTCCTCAAAGTTGGTCACTGCCCAGTTGTGTTCCAAGCTCTCAAACTCAGAAATAACATTGAAATATATCAAACGATGTTACTGAAAGAAATTATTGCTCCAAGGACCTCGAAGCACCAGATTCGACTTGAGTCGCCCCGCGTGCGGCGTGTCAAGGTCACCAAATCCACTGGTGCCTCATGGCCATCAGGTCATTCAAGATGGAGCATATACCTTATAACGTATACATGTATAGCATATAATGTATACCGTGTACCTTTTGGCCCAGGCATCCTAGGTCTTGATTCGCGCCATTTCGCACAGGTGCATGGCAACCATTGAACATAAAGCACAAAAGGATAAGAGTGTTTGAGCTTCAAATATACAGAAGTAACTGCACTGGGCCTTGATTTCAAGCGGACAAACACATTTTCTCATGACTCCATGCCATCAAGCGTAAAAGTTGGCTTCCCCACTCCAACACTGCGCACAGTGTAGCCCACTGGCCTTAGTTTTGCGCAAAAAATCAAATATATGGATATAGATAATATCGTAATTTTAGAAAACGCCGATGAACTCGTTTTGTTAAGAGTTCCGGAGCATGGGCCCTGGAGTTTGGCTTTGAATGTTCCCCATCAAGCATTATTCGGCTGTGTACAGTGTCAAGCTAGACAATAACTTCTGAAGACTTTGGAATCTGGAGAGCTCCACAGAATGAAATTCAGATGTTCATACCATCTCACATCATTTTGCACAAAAGTTCAGTGATGCGGGCAATCCGTCGAGAGGTTCTATTGGAAG
Source organism: Breviolum minutum Mf 1.05b.01 (assembly GCA_000507305.1). Taxonomy (NCBI): domain Eukaryota; class Dinophyceae; order Suessiales; family Symbiodiniaceae; genus Breviolum; species Breviolum minutum. The sequence continues at coordinate 14,870 of DF239067.1, read as the reverse complement.
AGTTGACTCTTTACCTCCTGGTTGAGTAGGTTCATGCTGCTTTCTTTCTCCAGTAACCTAGTATCAATTCTTTCAGGGCGAGTCGAACCCGTGGCAGCACTTTCTGCGGCTGTACACTGCCTCTGGGAAGATGAACACTGGAATGAATGGTGGAATGGGGAAGGGCATCAACACAAAAAGAGAAGAAGAACAGGCAAACCTTAAGCGTGTTCCATCCAAGACGCAAATGGATGGTCACTGCAGCAGACAGATTCAGTCCTGAGATGGTTGGAGTGAGAGGAACACTGTAGGGGTAGTAATGATGTGCAGTCCTTCAAACTTATTCGCACCAAACAACATCTTTAGCCTCCAGCGGGGTGAATCGGACAAAATGCTTGACTAAAATGCATAGTACAATAGTACAGCACTTGTGTATAAAGTACTGAAGGGTGCGTCCTAAATGTACAATACTTCAGATTAAGCAATCCTAAACGGAAACTCGGGTCTGCAGTCCCCCTCACAACATAGCTGTGGGTCACGAAGGCGCAACAGCTTCTCTGAATTTCACCATCTGCTACCAGGTGGCTGGAGTGGAGCATGGAACCCAAGCGAAAGCGGAGGAATAACTCCTTCCGCACCTGGACAAGCTGGCATGAGGCGATGGGAGGCGATGGGAGGCTATGCGGCTGTATTACATACAGTTCCAGTGCGGCGACCACAACTACCCAACAAAGCTAACGCATTGGTGATGCTGGGACGACAGCAGGTTTTGACTTTCAGCATCTCTTGGCATCGATCAAAACATCTCAAAAGGATTCAAGAGGCAGAGGAAGGGCATTTGAAGATAAGACTGACGTGTTGACACTCCCAAAAAAAAAACGTCATTACCTGAACATGCACTTGGAAAACCGTCTGCGAAAAGTATCTAAAAGCGGCATCGGCTGGCAAACCCAGCATCATTTGCGAGGTCTCATGTACGATTGCCCTGACCAAAATCCACATGGCACCTCACCAAAGGAAAATAATCTTCTCAACTTATTTGAGCTAATCCACCAATAGCTTAGCCCAGAACACCAAGCCTCTTCTGCAAAGGGTTGGGTGCCAGTGTGCAACAAACCTCCTACCTGAGAGGATGCAGTGGGTTTTCGGAAGAAAATCAAAACATCCACATAGCCATCTGTTCCACTTCCCTGATTGTTCTAAGTATGCTCCACTCAATCATTCACATCCTGGTAGCATTTTGGGGCGTCTAGGCCAATTTGAGTAGGGAGTTGGCATCTGCGAATGATTGGAACTGGGAATCCTACTTATATAAATCACAGAGTTGATTTGATATTGAATCCTGTACAGCAAATAACCCATGATATTATCTCCCCAACTGATAGAAGGACCATCATTATCCCGCAACGTCTATTTCTAGCACAGTGCAGAGCGAAATCTGTGCAAAACACCTGTTGGGTTGAAGAAATTGAACCTTTACAGTAGCGCATCATTGTATTATCATTCAGCATACACCAACACATGAATGATTAACACTGATCCTGAATGCAGCTATTCCCTATTCCTGCTCCAAGTGGCCCCTCAGAACTGGGCACCCCAACCACTTGAAGCGGCACGAAGGGCAACAACCCAACAGATTCGGTATATGACACGCGCCTCTCAAAAAGGGTGGCTGCCAATCAAAGCACAAGGGCTAACAGGGGTGGAAAAACGCATAGATTCAATAGATAGGTCGACAAGTCAAAATAATGACATCCTTGATTGGTCCATACAAATTTCAACTGTACCAAGCTCGTTCATGCATCTACTTCGCGGACTCCCCTCGTGCCTTTCGGTCTGCCCCACTTGACTCTTGCCGATAAGGTCTCCCGCCATACGGGTGGGCCTCACAAAGAGGGCATGGCCATTGAGGGAAAAACTGCGACTTGCAGAAATCAGAAATTGTCAATAGTCCCTCTAAATCCATTATATGATAGCCCAGGTTTTGGCCTTCTGTCAGTTACTTCATCATGTCACTTATGTCTATTGAGTGAATTGACTAGGAGCCTCGAGGCTGGATGAAGCTGCTTGATGCTATTACAATCATGCTGGGTGCTCAAAACTTCTCAGAACCTCATGAGCCCGGCAAGGGTGATGCAGCCTAGCTAGAAGGGCATCCTGCACGGTGAAGATGGGGAAATCGTACATATTGCATGTGCCCGAACTGACTATATCTAGGTCAGATCAATTGTGGTTGCAAAACGTTGATGGGTGAGGGACAAAAAGAACATGTATGTAACTATGTCTACCCTGCACCTTTCTCAACAGGATTCACCCAGCTCATCATAGTGATGTTGAAAGTTGAAATTTTGAAATTCAGAACAGCCGTGGATCGAACCTCTGTTTTTGGTCGGTTCATGTGTGCTGCACCTGACATCCTCGCTTTCAGAACACTGGGTGTCTGGCATGAAACCACCCGGAGGGGTCCGAAACTGAGGACCTCAGAGGCTGGTTTGCAGCAACAAACGGATCCTGGATTTGGTCACCCATGGACCTAAAAATACTCAACCACAAACTTTTGCTGTTTTTTCCGTTCCACTAACTTGTAGGGGATGTCAACCTTCCCCAAATGTGCATTGACCCTGCTTGTCCATCATCTACAATCATGGGAGGAAACAGGCTGCTTTTCACTTGAAAGTTCGTAGTCTTTCCTCCTGTGACTGTGCAAATTGTTGACAGCTGCTGATCCCGTTGGTTGGATCATCCCTTTTGGCCATGAAACAAGTGGACATGGAAAAGCCTTTAGTGACACATCCCATACATCCATCACCCCCCCACCCCTAGAGGACGATTTCGGATGGACATCTTGGCATGTCATCCCTATTCCTATTTCACATTGACGTCAAACCTGAGAAAATCAAACTGGTCAAATTTGAAGATTATAGACATACAAGACATAAATACTTACTTCAGCAATGGGCAGATTCCTCCGATCCAAACGACATCCAAACTTGAAGAAGCAGAGTCTGCAGCACCAAAGAATGTTTGATCAACTTGTATGCTTAAGATAGTTTAACAAAAAAATAAAACACTGCAAACTACAGTACACTTTAAGCTTAAGCCGTTGCCAAACAATGGGGATCCAAGATCGGCTATTGCATTGTCACCGCAAGTTGCTGGCAACTTGGTGCCAAACCGCCCAGCAGAATGGTGTGCATCACCTCCAGAAAGGTATTCCACGCAGCTGAACGATTATATATGGAAGATTGCAGTCGAAAATGAACAAACATGGCAGCTTGGTGTCGCAACTAATAGTCATCTGACGTTGCAGGTTGAGGTTTCAAATTATCATGGTGCAATTTGAATTTGATGCGAGATGTAACTGATGATGATAATGATCATGATCGTAATCATGATGATGATGATGATGATGATGATGATGATGATGATAATGATAATGATTAGTAGTAGTAGTAGTAGTAGTAGTAGTAGTAGTAGTACTAGTAGTAGTAGTAGTAGTAGTAGTAGTAGTAGTAGTTCTAGTTCTTCCAGAACTTGTGGCTGAAAGAGTGGGCAGAGATGTACCCTTTGCGCCACTGGAAATTCAGTACGGATGCTGGAAATCAAGCCTGTAAGGGACCGTGGTGGCTATTTAAGCTTACGAACCTCCTATTTCAAAGGTCTTGTTCCAGTTGTAGCTGAATAGCTCGTTGAGAGCAACACCGGAACCCTCCAGATGCCCCGACGAGGTCAGTGATTGGTTCCATGGCATCTGGCAGCACCTCATGACGAGATCGTCGAATTGTCAAAGATGAAGTTAGCCATAAAATCTTAGCCCCTTTCGAATGCTCAAATAATCCACCAAAACATGAGGTTAAAATGATGAAAAGGAGATGTGGAAAGCAAAGCCGCCAATTGGATCACTACTATTCAATCAAACAAATGTGGGTCGAGGTGAGGTTCAAGAAGATGCTGGTGCTTTGGATAAGTTCGGGAAACCTTGTAGCTTACACGATATTCAACACTATTGTCTGTGTTGCCTGTTGCAGTTGCATCTGAAGATACGAAGAATATTCAAAATAGTTGGATAAAGGCTGATTTGGAAATCTATAACCATCTTACACTCTTTCTGCAACTGCAACTGTGATGCTATCTATTCAACTCCAAATCTCCACTCACGTCGTGGGGACATGCATCATCCCCAGTCCAAATCTGCACATTTCCAAACAGTATGTTTGTCATCGGTTGTTATGGATCTCAGCCAACACTTGGTGGTTGGCCTCGCCAACATTGTATATGTAATTTCTTCAGCTATAAGGCTTCATCAGAAAACAGAGTTCACTATCTTCAGCACTCAAGAAATAATTTCTCATGCGGTGGCCAAAGAAGGTCACCTGATGATGAAGATGATGCCTTACGGTCGTAGACAGCTCATGCCCCACTTATTAAATCGTTGTCAAAGCCTCTACACAGCAGCAAAAATGAAGAGCTAGTGGAAAGAAATCTAGAATTTAGTTGGTGTGACTTGGTGTTAGGGGTTCTTCTCTTCTACAGAAAAATATGGTGAGGGATGACGGATCATCACAACTTGGTGTTTTGCGATACTCACCTGGGACTGGGGATCATGCAAGCTCCAGGACGTTTCGATGGCCGCCTTGGAGTTTTGACCGGACACAGTGGGAAGAATGTCCCTCAAAAAGATTCAAAAAAGTAGCTGGCAGATTTATGGCACTTGGTCTTAGTGTCTTAGTAGGTACAGTAAGTTGGTTTGATTCCGTCTGTAGGACCTGCGCCTCTGTCAAAAAGAGATGAATCTACAGATGGAACCAAAATACAATGTGCGTCAAGCAATCCTATGGGAGCGGAGATCCTTTCCCTTTTCCTCCTAAACATGTAATGATTGTAATGCAGTAGTGCACGTGTTTTTGTTTGTACATCCACAAGTGTGCATGTCTGTTATGTGTTTCTCTATCTACGTCCATCGACGTGCACATTCTTGAAAGCAAGTAGCACAAACACGTGGACACACATCAAAGCGGGCAAAAATCCAAGTCAAGTTCAATGACACAGAATCACACATGATGGGCAGAAGATGAATGAGTGCTTCTGATACCCGGCGTTGGTTGATGATTTCCCAGCAAACAGTCTCCACTGAACACATCAATGGCTTGGAATTCACTGAAGATTGTGGACAACTACGGGCCCAACGGTCTTGTCCTTCAAAACAAGGTTTGCAGTCTACCAGTTTGCCACGTCCTCCTCTTCCACTTGGCACTTTGGGTATTGTGTCCCTACTTATCTATGAGAAAATGATAGTCATGTCAGTCAGCGATATTCACAGCTATGTTGCAAAATACAACATACACCCACGGCCATCTGTGCCAAGAGGCGGAATGGGCGCGACACCACACTCTCGCTTTGACCTCAATATCAAAAATATCGAGAGAAGTTGATGGAAGCTGCAGAACCCAGCAACACATTGGTGCTTGCCTGCTACTATATCCTTCCATTCACCAATGCAAACGAAAATTGTGAGCTTGTGGGATAGGACGCCCAGTTTTGCCCTTCTGCAGGCGGATGATAGTTTGCTTTGACATCAGATGAAAGAAGCTCGTACCAAAAATGTTCATTACTTCCCAACGTATTTTCTTCGTTGCGCCTTTGCCTTACGGATTGGGGCATGGATCTGTTTAGATGGCCAAGGATGGCTCCCAGACCTCAAAATTCTGGAATCTAAAATTGATGCTCGTATTGCCATCCTCTCTGCAGCAGTCCATAGTCATAGCCCCACAGCCATTTCACCTCTACTACTGCGGGTACTGTGATGATGTGGAGTTGGGGCCCTGTCCGAAGCTATCACGTGTAAGTTTGTCTTCTCAGAGACCAATCCTACATAATTTCAGGCTTGCTGTCACTCAGACATTTGAAAACTCACTATTTGAAACCCTTTGCCAAGTCAGTTGGGAAAATTTGAGACCTCATTCTGATCCATATCTATCTTTCATTGCAATCATCCTTCAAACCCACGAAGCACGCTGGTCCCTGTTCAACTCAAAAAGGCCAACTGAGATCGCGACATGCAACTACTGGACCACAGGACATCCCCGAGTTGTGTGGCACCTCAAACCATCTGTGCGGGATGGCCAGTGAACGGGGATCTGGGACTCTATTGCGACCTCTCCGTCGTTGGAAGCTTAGATTCCTGGCATGGCATTTCGCCTGACCTACGGGGACGTTCGCTGTCTGTCTTTGGCAGCGCGCCTATGAAAACCATAATCATTTCAGCCAGTGTTGGAACTCAAACCCTGTGTTTCAATCTATTTCCAATCAATTAGGGCAGCGGCTACCGACTTCGCAAAGCAACTCCGTTTCAGCTGCCTTTTGAACAGCCCGATGAACCTGCAAACTATCCAGCCCCATGGACACACAGATTTTTCCCTGCATACTCTTCCGCATTGCAAAAGCGCTCAGAAGCACCTCAATGCTCGAGTATGGGTCTAGCTGGTATTACTTTCTCAGTTCGCAATCAAAACAGAGGTGCCAGAAACACCTGGCACTTGGTACATAACCCAGTACCTTTGATGTGCATCTTTTTTTAATGGCAAAAACTCAGCAGCTGCAATGCAAAAACAATCTCATGAATGCCAAATCGTCGAAGGGTCGATGTGTTCCCCAGGTAATTAGTTTGATTTTTGTTGGTCAAAAGTTGGGAATGATGTCAATTAAAACCATATCTCCTACCACTTTCAACTGAAATCATGCAGTGATCATGCACGTTTATACCAACCCTGAAATATAGGGACCTGCGCAAGCTAAACATCTGGACCGTTGATGGCCCCCCACATTGTTTTTAATGTGTTTAGGTGTGAGAGGTGCAAGAACTCAAAGACGATTCGAGCTTCACACGGAAGTTGGCGGCTAGCGAGAAAACTTAGAACCCCTTGAGTGAGCAATCCATTTCTCTAGACTACGACTTACGAGTTACTCATCAGGAGGATACAGGGAAAACTATGGAATAAAATCTGATGTCTTTTCATGGCGCACCCTACTGCAAGCGACATGGATTTCCAGCTTTGCAACTAATTGGAAGCGAAGAAACGATAATCAAAAGGATGCACCCAAAAGTTTGCAGCCTTGGCGGACGGATTCATAGGTACGGAATCACAAAATTTGGGACCATGGGGGACCCAGTGAACGCAATAAAGCCTTCACAAAGAACAGTGGGACGTTACGGTATGTTACAGTACTCAGTACATAGTGGGAGATTCGCGGACTAGAATCTTCCGAAGTCGTATTGCCCACCTACTACAGTGAAATGCGTTGTTTGAACCAACAAGATGTTAAATCTATGTCTCTCAAAGTTCATAGAAACAGCCACATTGGGTAGCCCACTAGGTAGCCCACTGTCCTACTTCCACCGAAGCCCAGAGAGAGAAGAATCTTACTGCGACTTGGCAACGATCTTTCTGCCTTCCACCACTGGGACTGCTTGATGCAATGCATTTCGATCCATCTTCCTTAGCATGGACGGTATCGGTATCAGCCTTCTCCTGACCTGCCGCTCTAATCTGTGGACCACATGGATTTGTGAAAAACGTGTTTTGATTTTGTCTCCGTTTGTTGAAGTAGGGTGCCTTTCAAAAACAGAAACAAAAACAAGCTTAACTGGTCAAGAAATCATTGTGAAAGATCATTTTTTCTTCCTTTTGCTCAAGAAGCTAGTTGTTTCAGGCACGGAACTTCCATCGAATTTCAATGCTCTCGAAGCAACCAAGACTCCAAATGTCACGCTGAACATTTGCCCAAACAACGGCTTTTCCTGGACAAGTAACATCATGGTATCCACACACATCTTCAGGAATTTCACATGTGTCGAATGCTTCCGCATCGCAAGATTCAATATGTGACAAAAACCACGTGCTTTCTGGGTAAAATGCAACAATTCACCAAACTGAATCGAACCAATGCTTTGAGACTTTCCTCAATCAACACTTTTCAATGATCCATCAAAGAAAAACGCTGAAACCGTGTCCACCCAACTAGTTTCCAAATGGATAATGATAGATGTACAGTACATGACTGGGGATTTCTAAATCATAAGGATCAAGCAGTTATAGTTGGCAACCCAAGGCGCCTGCTGCAGGGGAGACAGACACATCCACTTCTGGAAAGCGGGTCTCACCTTTGAGAGTGACACGGTGACACGACACTTTTGCAAGGGTTTGTTGGATGCTTGGTTTGGGTGAGGCTTTGATAGGCCAAGTGCCCTCTGGTAATCAAAGCTGGTAAGGAAAAATCCATCTGTTCAACTAACAGCTATCCATGGGCACCTAGCAGCTTCTCAGAAATCTTCAACTCCCAAATAAATTCATCCGCATTCGCACTAAAAATACCAATCCCATCCAATCCCTGGGTTCTTTCCATGGATTCAATGGATTCCACACAATCGCAGCTATCTCGTTTGAATATATGCCTCGCCACCTGAGCCTCCCAACCGCCTTGGGTGACCTGCCAAGGTGAAGGCATGTAACCAAATGCAAGCACTGTATTGGTGAAGCTCGAGACCGGACGTTACGATGATCAGGTCATGCAATGTCTCGAGTCTCAACTCTGAGGTGGGTTGCCCGATGCCCTGCCTCGGTGAGATAAAAGAAGACCGTCAAAACCCGAAGACCTCGCTTTGTTGTGTCATCGATGCAGATCCCAATTGGTGATCCATTCCTAAATACAAAACGTGTCAAGACCTGACCACATCTTAGCCCTACCATGCACGCACAACACAATCTTCCACAAACACTAGCATTTCGTTTCAGGCCAGGTTGCAAGCCCTTTTTTTGGTAACCAAACATGAGCAACAGGCTGAATGATGGCAATACGGCTACAGTAATACAGTTGAAACGTTACTTCTTTGGATTCATCTGGACTGGTTGTAGTCATGTATGGGACCATCGCAAGATTCTTGGCAGGAGTAAATACCTGATTAGAAGGGACCACTTCAGCTATTGAAGAATCTTTTCTACAGACCAATGAATGTCAGGGTATATCTACATTCTTATCTTGCCACAAATGGGGCGAACCCTTAAACAGACTTCAGGCCATCATTCGAACAAAGAAATATGAAAGCATGAACAGGACCTTCTGAGGAGCTCCAAATTCCTTCATATTTTGAATCACGCTGGCAGCTGGCCCTTCCAAGGAGTGGCCACCCGCCTGCACTCAATGCTGGCATCTCATTCCAGGCGTCATCGTCCATATGTGGCCTGTAGTGCTGGCCTCATAGTGGTCGGTCGTGTAGGGTGAATCATGGTCCCAAAACGGAAATGGTGATTAACTTCTACCAATTCAGGAGGCATACGCACAACATCCTATGAAAATGGAAGAGACAATAAAACTGCAGTCATTCTTCAAGATTTTGAGTTCAATGATTTTTGTGAATGCTGGAAGTGAGGTATTCTATCAGGCTTGTACAACAAGTACCGTGGCTCTATATACGGGTTTTCAGTTGAAAATGCTTGAAATGTAGTAGGAGCTGAAGAAATCAAACCAGGAAAAGACTGCAAGGAACAGACAATTGCAAGTGCCTTTGACAAAGCTATTTGCTCTGACCAAACCATGACATGAAGCAAAGAGTCAACTTCGGTCCTATAGGGGAGAGAGGCCTCGCTTGACTTTACGATCCACGTGAATTCACGTCACCGTTTGATTCACTCTTTTCACAATTCATCCGAGTGTTGGGCGACGGGAATCAGGGTTCCCAGATGCAAGGGAAAATTGTGGTTCGCATCCTATCTTTATCTTGTGGTTGCATCGGAGGTCTATGATTCCTTACCACCACGAATGCGCCCAGGTCCAGCGACCAGGATTATACAGCAGAAACCTTGGCTGAATGCTGTGCGTTCAGAGTGCTCTTGGTCGAGATCTTTGGCTGATGGATGCCATGTCTCAACAAAAACGATGTCTCCAGGATCTCTTTTGACCAAAGAAGCTTACATTCCAATGACTTAGCCCAATGCCAATGCCTTGATATCTAACTTTGTGAAAACTACGAGTACACCACATGGATACCTTCTTTCTGTCCAACGAAATACTACCCGAACATTCGCAATGCATTCGAATCTGCGGTACCAAGTCACTCGATAGATTCGAAGTTTTGGGGAGGAATGCCTGGAACTGCAGTCACGCTGGGAGCCGGAAGCTTGTGCATGAAAATACTTGTCAAAGATGATTCTATGCTAGACAGGCTTTATACATATATCATGAATATATCACTACATATATAATTGCATGTTTATAATCAATTGCATATCCATAATAACCAAACATTCATTCAAGTTCATTTTGTAAACACATGACTGGTAGACGATTGCTTTTCTTGGGTTTTTGACAAGGCAAGCTGCACTTGTTGAAGTCATTCATCTTGAGAAGGAACTGGTTTGTTCTGGGGAAGTGTCGTAACATAGCTTCTGGGGAAATGTCGCAGCATGGCCTTTTACAGACAATCCTCTCCTATATTTCCCCTATCGAAAAGAAAAAGACACTGACGCTTCAACCCCGAAGCTCCCACTGCATGCTGCGAATCCATTGATATCCGTCATGCTCCTAGCAGCTGACACTGAGTAAAACGCATCAAATTGCACCAACCGTTGGATCTCCCGCACTCCTTCCTATAGCCGCCCACGCCCTTCATGCCTAAAACAGCAGCAACGCGGCCATAAACTTCTTGAATAATAGGTTCCAACAAACAAGTACCTGACTGGTGCCAAAGTCAAGCTCAGACTTTGGAGGACTGACCACACCAAAATTTCTCACCTGGCTCTATGGTCTACTCAAGACATGAGGGTGAGAAAGCACCACTACTTTATTTTAGATAACAGTTCCACTGCTTGGAAGGTGGTGAAGGACATGGAATTGACATTGGAGGCTGGAGTACAGCTGTCTCAGTGGGCCACGTTTTCAAAGTGGGTGGAACATAAAGCATGATCCAAACCCACCTTGCCAACTAGCTTCTCCCCAACAATCATTTGGAGTCCCGACGGCTTTCGCAATCAACTTTGCTGACGTTACGCTGTTCTGGCCTGAGCCGCTGCGACTTAACAGTGACTCTGGACCTTACATGAATCAGATGCGTTACAACTGCAGATTTTCCCACAGATGGTGTTACTTGTATTGCGGCCGTACTGAAACACCTTCCAGGATTCCAAACCATACCACTGTCGGGGGGAATCCTTTCATAGATATGGTACTTGTACTTTATCTTTGCCCTTGGTTTTGTCTTCTGCGTGACATAAGTATTGACTCATGTTGACCACCTGCTACCTGGTGATTCCATGCCTCATAAGGCGTTCATCTCTTTGTCATCAAGTCTAAAGTCACAGGTTGGGCAACCAAGGCCATTAGAATCATTAGAATAATCTCTGGAAAAACCTATGGATCCAGTGAACCCAATAGACAGGTGGACCTAGTCAAACTAGTGGGGTGATGCACGTGTCTTAAAAACATGGAAAAAATTGTGGTTCAAAACCCAGTGCTGAGTATTGAGGATCACTGATCTGTAAGATATCCCCATGCCCCATCCTCGAACAGTACAAATACATAGCGATGACACGTCAGCCATAGCAGCTAGAGCATAGCACAGAGTGATTGTGATCTGCATTTCTGACCACCCAAAAAACAAGGTCAGGTCAAGTGAAGATGTCGTCATAAACAAAAAACACTGTGAAACCACCCTATCCAAAAACATCTGGTGAATGTTCCAATCACATTTCTAACTCCTTATTGCCAGAGGGTACAAACTCAACTTTACATCAATGTGGACTGATGGCTCCAAAATGGTTCTTTCCCAAACACGCACGCTTGGAAGATGGATGAAAGTGACAGTGGACTCTTTCAGAAATGGATCAACTTGGTGGACAAATCTTGACAGAACACCTCGTACTTCGAGGTGAAGTGCCCGTTGTTCTGCGCACCTGAGGGACCTATGTATGAATGCAATTGAGCTGCGGCAATTCATTTGGATCCTGGGCGGATCGAGCAGCGCCTGGGCAGAGTAAACCCTGGTTTCCACTTGTGAAGTAGCCCCAAATTAGTAAACATACAGCTATGAACAAACTATAAGAATTGTTGATGCAGTGGAATGGAAAAAATTGGAAAACACCTATCGCCATCAACTCGATCCGCAAAATCGGATGACAGATGACGTTTGAGCAGGGCCTAAGCTCAAGCATGAAGCTTCTTTGCATAAACGAACTGGATGAAGATTCCATGATGGAAGCAGATGACTTTCACAGGAGCAGCGGTCTATATCGATCGAGATTCATTAGACCCTGCTTGGTCGGGAGAAATTCCCACTTTCTCAAACAGCAAATTCATACTGTGAATACCTCGTACGATCAGTACAAGCCTCAATTCTGACATTTTGGAGGTTACCTCTCTGCTCTGAGGACCCCATTAAGATACTTTAGCAGAGACTGAGTGCTTAAATCGGTGTCAAGTCGAAGTTGAAAATCCACTGGTTATGGTCCCGAGTTTTTGGTGGAATGGCCTCTGCGACTCTACCATATCAGGGGTGACCCTTGGGTGGATTGGAATCGAAGCTGACTACAAGCGCTGCTTCCTGAAGTCAACGCGTGATTCTAGCTCTGGAAACAGGTGGTAGGCAACAAAAACAAACAATAAAGCAGGCTCTGATTAATGATTGTACGCTACCCACTCCCGGTTTGCAGAACAATAATTCTCCTTTGATAAAATGGAGGTATGAAGAACAGATGGTTCTCCATTTTTCATAGGCACTGCATGTCTCGATGATTAGGAAGTAAAGCTGGTAAATGGTTTCATGGCTTGCAGTCAACCTACAATCTATGAGTATGTAAGAGCCCAAGCAATACACGAAACCATTTATAATCCAAAATAAAATTAACAAACTAATTGTTAAATTGATGAATTTACAGAGTTTGGCTTCAGCCAACTGCCAACCCGTTGCCTCATCACCATCCAGGAACAAATGCCGCCACTCCCCACAGCTCCTCCGGTTCAAAGCCACTCCGAAAGGCGATGGCAATCAAAGCATTGACCTGGTGCCCCGGTGCGTCTCTTACATGTCTTACACCTTGCCTTGATGAGAATGTATGGAAAAGTTGCTCTGTCCACGGACATCATGACCGGCACACCCTGAAATACCACGTTTCATCCTTCTCTCATTGTATTCCTCCACAAACTGAAAATAATGATGACCTCCTTTGGGCTTGTTCAGGTGCCCTAGAAACACATGCATTTTAAGAATGTGGGAACAACAATATGAAGAGGAAAGGTTCCATGATAGGGACACCATCTTTTTTAGAGGCACCCTTTTTGAACAGTCTCCATCTCGAACGGCCATGGATGAGATGTGGAGACCTCCGGCATTTCCGAACCTCCTTTGGGCTGAGGAAGTCCGGAAATTCTGCCAGCACTGGGGGAGCTGAGCGCAACAGCCTAAGGTGGTGCAGCGGTTGGTAGATGTATTGGTTGGTAGGTACAGGTGGGTTAGTCAGATAGGATCTCCAAGGATTTTCACTGAAGCAGCGCGTCACAACCGGGGTCTGGTTTGTAGGGGCGGGTATGTAAATCATATAGCGATCTTCTTGGGCATCTGTGGTTGATTTGTACTGGAGATGGTGCATTTCCATATCAGTTCTCTGATTTCTACGCGTTCAAAGATGGTTGTGGTTCCCATTTCAGTGTCAGCGCATGTCATTGAGATGATCTTTAAACACTGTCTTTGCGAGCCAGGCCAGCCTACGGTACTGAATACGAACCAGCAAAACGGCCCAAATTTCCATTTGGTCTCATTAGCTATGTCAATATGGTCTCTGATGATTCTATATAGCACATAATGAATTGCAAAAAGCGTCGAAAAGCCATATCCTAATGTATGTCCCACTTTTAGAAATGAAGACTGTTTGCATTCAATGGGAAGAACATGCATGGAAGTTGTTTTGTCACCCACCATCAATACAGCAGTCCTTGCAGAAATTTGGAATTTCCGGCTGTTGTCTTAACTGATACGATCTGATACTAGTCAGCTAACTTTGAAGCCGCAGGGGTCCCAATCATCAAGTCTCACCCGCACACCATATCCTACCATAAGGTTTTTTCAGGTCAAGTGCCGAATCTAGTGCCTACTCTTCCGCCATTTAGCATGACTTCAGCAGATCTTTTCGCGAGTTGCAAGATGCCTGGCGGCAGGTGCGATGTGATCCGCCCGTGCTCGCTGCACAGCTGCCTCCAGGAATGCAACCTGCGCAGCGTCAAGGGGATCTCAGCTTTAGAGTCCGGAAAAGATCAGCATCGGAAGAGAAACAGTATGAAACAGTAGAGGAGTACATGTTATTCCTGAATGATCAGGTTTAACTACACCACCTTTAAACATGATCCCAAACCGCCAGCCAGACAATCCACTCTTTGTATACGGTACAAAGATTTTTCCTTGGGATCAGCATGGATTTTCTATGCCAAGTTGGTTTAGCAGAGTGCAATTTCCTCGCAATGGGAAGCACCCCCCAGTAACTATCGTAAAGCGCGACATAAACATGATTGGAACCGCAATGGCTGGAATCTACGATTTCCTTGCTAAACTATCCAGCAAATATGCACATGAATCTTGCCAAGAGGTGGCTGATTCAAATCAAGAACTTGCTCACAGAAGTTTCTTACATAGATTAACGTAAAAAAAGGATTCTTCGCAGTTTTTTCGCCACCAATCAATTGACGAGTTCAGGAAGCCAGAAAGTTGTGTAGTGTGCAGTTCCCGGATAGGCCCTGTAGAACCAAGACAAGGATAGTCATTCTTGACTGTCAAGAAGCTCAACACGATTACACAAACATCGGGAACAAACCTGCCCAGAAATAAGGGACCTGAGCAGAAATAAAGGGTT
>DF239066.1:321069-382847 GCA_000507305.1 Breviolum minutum Mf 1.05b.01 | reverse complement strand
GGACTGCTGGGATAGTATAAGACGTACTAGTTATCCCTACCAATAGGTAGAACGCTAGTGCCACTCTTCGAGGGGGAGGGGGGGGGACCCCCTACGATGTTATCCGGACAGAAAGTAGCGAACTCTCGAAGATTCCCATTTCGACTAATATTTTTCGAATGGGTTGAAACCACCCCCTAGGTTTTTTTTGTGGTGTAAATCTTCAAACAGGAACGGTGTAACCTTGAAGCCTTCAGTTAGAAACTGATGCGAGACGACGATCCTCCATTCGTTAAATGGTTTCCTTTTTTTGAAGCGGTCGGATGTTGTTTTGTTTTTTCCCATGTACGCATCCATGTATGGTTTACATATATATCTACATCTATGATATTTTTCCATTGTACCATGAAAAATCAACCAAATGCATAGGTAAATATTTCCATATACCATACAAAATATGGATCCTTTGGGTAGTTTTTTGAATGTTCTTTCAACTTTGAAAAATATGTTCATACATAGGTGTGGCAGCCTGGTAGCCAGGTGCAGTGCCCCTGCCCCCTGAACTTCCCAAAAAAGCACTTCCCATGATCTAACTCAGTCCCTGCAAGTCCAAGACTGCAAGAAAAAATTGTCCCCTGGGTTTTCAGTATAGTTGAAAATCCTTGGTAAAGCAATGGTTTTTACTGGAAAAACACACTAAAAAAGTAGTAGTCGACTCGGAATCCCAGGGGGAATGCTTGAGTGTTTTGGAGATGAATTAGTAGGTATACATATATTGAAAATCATAGTCTAAGTCGACAGACGAAAAGATAAAGCTGTCAGAGAGAAAGGTTCATCAAAGGCTGCGCTTGGGACAAGGAGGAAGTAAGAAGACGTATATTGTCAATAGCTGTATCTGGTTCCCTTAGTAGGTGGGATCGGTGATATATGTAATATTATACAATCACCCAATTGGCAGTATGTACCACTTATATACCACCTACACCAGTGAAGATTAACATAGAACCTGAAAATGATGGTTTGGAAGATGATTTTCCTTTTCCAGGGGTGTTCCATGTTAATCTTCCGGGGTGTACCACCTATTAAGGGAACCAGGAAATTCCATCGATATTATTCAAAATCTGTTCTTTTTTCCAGCGTTGACTTCATTTGGCCCATCGTTCAAACTGGCTCCGGGTCGACATTGATGGGATGGTAGCAGCCGCTAAAAATTCACAGCCCTTTACTATACCCATAGGATCCATGTATGGTATATTTACCTACATTCACCATAAAAATCAGCCAAATGTAGGTAAATATAAATATTACCATATATGGACCCTATGGGATAGGTTTCATTTTCCCTAGTGAAGACCCCCATTGAAATTGGAAGCCTCCAGGTTCTTCTGACTTAAACCGTTGCACGGTTTGTTCAAATCAACCTGGGCTTCACTTGGGAAGACCCCAACTGAACATCCCCCGAAGAGTTTTACGTCGCTACCTCAAGGCTACCACAAGGCAATGCAGTACAATCTTCCACGACGACGTATTCGGAGCATATAGCCTTAGGCAACAAGGCGGACTTATCGGACTTGCTACGAAAGACATGGGAAGCGATCCGAGTGCTGGTGATTGAGGACATCAGCATGATCTCTGCTATGATGTACAACATGATAGATTTTCGTTCTATGCTGGGCGGAGGGACTGCGTTTCAATGTCAATGCACACACATACGCCAGCGTAGGAAACGCGTTTGGTCGTGTTCCTATTGTTATTCACTTGGGAGACTTGTTGCAATTGCCGAGTCTTTGGAATGGCAGAGCAGTGTTTACCCGGCACCCTCAGGCCAGAAAACCGTTCACATTTTGCGGGTCCACATGGGCAGATGGAACCCCTGGCCCAGTGGCGTTCTGCTTACCACATGGTGGGATCCCTGGGAAGCTTCTACAGGAGTTGAACGATGAGTACCGTGGGACTGCTCTATTCATCATGTCTCCGACTGATAGTCACATGATGTCAGCGGAAACAAGAAATTCAACTATATAAGGAATTATATCTTCCGGCAATGAAGCTTCAACGGCATCGGCACATGCTCAGTCAGTCCCATCGAGCACTTCTCATGTGCGACGGGTTTTTGGGATCACACGCGTGTGAAGGCGAATGACAGTTCCAAAAGTTTTTCTGTATGGAGTTTTGTTTGTAGCATGAATTTCAATGTCCTTTTTGTAACATATGTTTCCTTAGTTCTTTCAGACATTATATAAGTCATATACGGGATATTTGCTGGGCATGTTCGTCCTAACTTGCTGAACAATTTCGAAGGTTGTTTCTAATAGAAAAGCACCCATGTTGCTTTATATAAGCCATATGTAGTAGGTACATGATGGCATGCATAGTGAGAATACTCTCCCACTTGCAGGATCATCCCAGTAGTAAGTGCTTAGTAACCTGCAGTTATGCGTCATGAATGGCCATTTGGAAGGGGAATAACCCTAGGGTCCAAAAACTACCCGGGTTGATCCAACTGGTACATGATGGCATACATAATTCACGTACCCTTCCAAGGGGTTTTCGACACTTTCCCTTTGATTGTACTTGGCCCACCTTACCCTGAATATAACAACATAGACCCTGAAAATGGGAAGACGATCCGGCTTCATTTTGGGGCCCTCGTCCTTTTTTCAGGGGCGATGTTACTTTACCACATGGTACTAGGGTGTCCATGGAAGTTAGTGACTAGTTGGTAAGTTTGTTTATAACTTTTTTACATGATTTACAATCTACTTATCAATGGGCTGTAATCCATTTACTAAGTACCTAGTAGGATCCAGCCCTTAATTATTTTGGGGTGCAAATCTCATTTTGAGAATGGTTTCATGGAACCTACTACAATGCTTCTTGGAGGTGATGAAGGGCACCCCAAACAATCATTCTCTGACAATATGGCGATTGATGCCTAGGGTATGGAATTATAAACAAATCTGGAGCATACTGGGATATCCATGGAATCTGGTACATAATCGGTAGTGGGCACCGGACATAAGGTGATTTGGAAATCATCTATTTGAGGTACCTGAAATGGTGGACATCCCCGTGGATTCCCCTCATTTCTCCGCTTGTTTTTTAAGGATCGCTGACTTGGACGTTTTCACCGAGTCCACCATGGACTTTCGCGTCTCCGCCGTGAAGGTGTGGATGGTGATGGATAGGTGATGGATGGCATTAAGCTGAGGATCAGTGGCCGCCCTGCCAACCTAAAACACAGCATGCACTTGTTCCAGGTGATATATGATATATATATATATCGTATATATATGTCTTAAGTATAGAGATGTATAGGTTTGATTCACTTTTTTTGCTCTGCTGATTATTTGAGTTGTACTAACTCATATTTCTGTTTATTTTTTAAGCTTTGTGGTTTAGGTAAGAATCACAATGAACATTTTTTTTTCAACTATTCAGCTGATTCAACCTTCATTTTAAATTTATATGTTATCCAAGGGTCTCTGCGAAATTAGTCCTCCATACAAGGTGGGCCCTTGTCACCAGTTATAAATCAAGTTATTAATAGCGCCTATAAGTGGGGTGAAATGCCATTTATGGGGGTTATAAGTCCATCTACAACTAGGAGAGGCCCACCTTCTATTTATCAATCCTCAAAAGGTCAACGGTTTTTTTCAGCCACACATGTCAAGCCGTCAAAGGGAGATGATTTTCTACGCTTGAAAAAAGCTACGGATGTTTGGTTGGAAGTTAGGATCAACGGTTGGGATTACTCGGGCTGTAGACGTATATCCCAGAAATAAGGCCTGATTTAGGTGGTGGTTTCAAATATTTTGTCAATTTGCACCCCGTATTTTTGGGGAAGATGAACCCATTTTGACAAAAGCGCGCCACCAACCAGTGGTTTGTTCATGGCTTATTGAAACCAACTTGTTTCCCATCACAAGCCCAGCTATTAAACCCTTATCAACGCTGAGAGGTTGGTAATCTTATGGCGGGGGCTAAGCCGATTTCGTTGACTGAAACCACCCGCGGCAGATGGCGATGATGCTGGAAACCGGAAGGTGCCGGGCTGAAGGGCTGACGGGCCGATGATCCTGGGGGAAAAGGTTGTTTTTTTTTGAAACTGATTCTACTTAGATGTCCCGTTGGACGTTAGGATGAATGGTGAACGGATCAATGGGTTAGTTATCACCTACGTACTTACAAATTTGGGGGTATATTGATGTATATTGGGGTACCCAACCCATTTACTGACCATTGATCCTAACTTCCTGCGACATCCAAGTACGAGGTGGCCCCCCTACCAGTTATAAGTAGGGGCCCATAAGTCCACTTATAGGAGTGAAATAACCCCACTGAAAGCCATTTATTGTCGGCCATATCTATAGGCCGCCCAATTCACTTCATTTATAACTGGTGACGGGGCCCACCTTGCATCATTTCAGATATTTCAGGTACCTAAAACGGAGGAATCCTCACTGTGATAGAAACTGTATGGATACGGCTTATGTAAGGGATTACCTGCCGAGCAAATCAAAGTTTCTGATTCAACTTCCCTAAGAATCATGGGAACTCAAGTCACAGATGGTTTGGAGGTTCCAGAACCGTTCTATACAGAGTCAAGCCATGTCAGGCCCCTCGAAAGGAGGGTGCCAGCTGATTCTTAGGGTAAAATCAATTTGAGCTGTAAAAACTCAAACCTGGTTGATTGATTTGTTAAGATATCTACCACCCTGCGTTTCGACCACCTGGGGGGACCTTGGTTCCCTGAATGCCAAATCCCAAGCGTCTAAAGTTTTGGAACTCGGGGGCCGGAGCGAGAGCCGATGTGTCTACATGTGGACAGCGCATGAGGATGCAGATTCAGAGTGCCCAGTGTGACACTCATGGCATCTCATGGGAACGTGAATCCCTGCGCTTTGTCCATACTGGGCAAGAATCCTGGCCTGCCAGAAGTTTTTTGCTTGGAATGCTTTGATTTCTTCTGTTAGTTCTCCGTCTCCTATTTCCTTTGGTACCATAAGGCCTCCACAAGAGTGAGAGGACTCGACAGACTTTGAGCAAGCCGGGGTTTGGTGCCTTTTTTGATCCAGGGGCATCCAAGAGTTGATTGGAGTTGGTGGCTGAGGGGGAGGAAAGGAAGACAAACACTTTTTGGGCCACCTTCTGGACCACCTGCTTGACCACGAGCTTCGAGGTCATGCTTCGAATAAAATTGCGCGAACTTCTCTATTTTGGAAACATTTTGGGATTATTGAAATTTAAGATAATTGATATGTTTTTACTCTGACAAATTTCGACCCGCGGCTGCCGGGTGATGCAACAAATTCAGATCGTTTTTGACGTATGCAGGTATGCAGGTATGCCACAGTTCCCTTGGCATGCAAATCCAACGGTTATACATGGAGGTCACCTACATGGCGTTAACTGTAAAGCATTGTAAAGGTATTTTTACTGCATCTGTGAAGGAACAGAAAAGTTAACTTCCAATGCCACCCCCTCTTGAATGTTTCCAATGCCGCCCCCTAAAGGGCCCACCAGGAAACAAGGCCTTTTTGAGGGATTCTTGAGGAATTCTTGATTCTTAATAGGTACCCTAGGTGAATTTTGGACAGTCAAAAAAACAGCTCCCGGTGGGCCCAAAAACCAGTTAGAAGTAAGGGCCGATAGCTCCACTTATGGAGGTTACAACCTCAGTTACCCATTATTAAGACCATTTATGGGGATAACAACTCCATTTGGGTGTTTCCGAAAATAGGGGTATCCCCAAATCATCCATTTTAATAGGGGTTTTCCATTCTAAATCATCCATTTTGGGGTACCTTTATTTTTGGAAACACCCATTTGTGACTAGTAGGGAGCTCACCTTTGTGAGGTGTTTGGCCTTGTTGATTTTTTATTTTGTTCATTCAACTGTATTCAACCCCGTAGGATCCATGTATGATATATTTGCCTAGATTTGGTTGTTTTTTTATGGTAAATGTAGATAAATATACCATACATTGAGCATCTGGGTGGTTGTTTAGGGTGTATAGGGGATATATACAACCATGATGAGGACTCCTAGTTAATCAACCATTCATGTAGGTAAATATACCATACATGGATCCTCTGGGAACGGTTTTTCCAAGTCTGTCCGATTTTTTCCAACAATACCTGCTGGAAGATACTCAAAAACGACTCCCCCCCCCAAAAACAAAAACAGTTTGAATGTTGAATTCCTGAATCACTTTGGGGGGTGAATGTTGGGGATGCCTTTCCCATACCATCCATGGGACTGGCAGATTTACCTACATGAAAACCATAAAAATCAACCATTCACGTAGGCAAAAATGATAAAAGCAAATACCATTCACCTATTAAAATACCAAATCATACCAAACATGAAATAAACCAAATGAAATGGTATGGTCTTTTATGTTTGGTATGCGATTTCCAGGGATATGTTTCATTGGGGTTCTCTTAGCTCTTGGGGTCAACAAACATCCCATATGCATGGTATATTTTCCTACACGTATCATAAATTTCAACCATTTGTGCAGGTAAATGGGGTTCCAACCTCTATAAACGGCTTAAAATAAAGGGATTTCACTGAAGGTCAACCAACAACCCTATAGGGACTTTCACCGGGGGGGTTTTACACCTGGAAATTTCGCCCCCCCAAAAAAAACATCTCGGACCGAAGGCCACCGGAGGCGGTGCACTTTGATGCACAGTTTCAATTACCAGATGCCAGGTGTGGATGGGATTCGACGTTTGGTCACCAGACATTTCAGGTACCTAAAATGGAGGTACTGAACCTTATAAGGATCTTATAAGGCAATTTTGGGGATGGGTTTTCCCTTACATAAGCCTTACATACAGCTTATCTAGGTGAGTACCTCCATTTTAGGTACCTGAAATGTCTGGTGATTTGGTGACGTTTTGTTGAGTTTTTGTTGGAAAGAAGGGGAACTCACTGGTTGTTTAGGGTTTATATATAGGGGATGAAATGCTATATACCCAGTTATATTGGGGATTGAGCCATGAAATAAGGATCCCGTTTTCTTTACCGACCAGGATTAGATCCCTATAAACTTTTGAACCTATAAATCCATATAAGCCATATAAACCAACCATGACAAGGTTTATGTAGTGGATTATTGAGTTACTGAGTTGAGCAGTGTGAAGATGATTTTTGCCCCTTGTTGACCCAGTGAAGATGGGTCCCCTCGTCGTTTAGGGTATATGTCGGCCATACCATCCATGGGACGATTGCATATTTACCTACATGAAAACCATAATCAACTACTAATGTAGGTGAATTTACCAGTCCTATGGATTGTATGGGTAGGGGATAATATTACCCAGTTATGTGGGGAATACAATAATTAAACCATGAAATAAGGATCCGGTTCTTAAACAAGGCAGTACAATGGAAAGTGAGAGATTGTTTTGGGTATGTGCCGGGGATTATTGAATTATTGAGATTAGCTCCTGGGTTGGAAGCAACCAGAGGCAGCTAACTGGTAATGAGATGTGGAGCAACATTGCAAATGCATCTGCAGCGATGCATCTGCGGGGGGGCTTCTCGGCGTGCAGGCTGTGCCGGATGGGTGGCGACGTATCAGGGTGGCTCCGCGTGGACTGCGCAGGTTCCTGTCATCTGCTCCGACGAAGGGACCGCGGTTAGCGATCCGAACTATGCGGATCAAGGCTTTCGTGGAGTTGCCGGAGGCCGTCGCACTCCGTGGTGACGGCACTTTTCGTGCGGCGGTCACATCCCACAATTATCCAAAAGTTTCAGTCACCAAAATGCAGGATCCTTATATCTAAAACTATTTTTTTGCGGGAAACCATCTAGGTACCGGAAGTTTTTGGTGAAGTTGACCCTTAAAATATTTGCTGTATAGAAAGGCGGGACGAAATGCTATTTAGTTATCAAGGGTAATTTGATAAATCATTACAATGACCCTTATGAACCAATCAGTACAAGGATCCTTATGAACTTTATGAACCAATCAGGTGAGGGAAAAATCTTGGACAAACTTGTAGGGGATATGATCCCAGTTACCCATTTATAAGGCCATTTATAGGGATTATAATTCCATTTATAACTAGTAGGGGCCGCACCTTGTATGAAATTGGTTCATAAAGCCCTACTATAGGGTTGATTTTCCTATCCCGTACCACAGGGAATTATAGAGAAACAAGAGTAAAACTTGCCCTAGTCTTCCAAATACCTTGTAGAGTTTATAACCCATACCGGTAGGATCCATGTAAGGTATATACCTACACTTCGTTGATTCATATGGTGAATGTAGGCAAATATACCAGTCCCATGGATCCTATGGGCAATAGTCCATGGGATCCATGGACTTAGCGATTCCAAACCAGCCCTTATCGGGGAGGTTTGGAATCTATAGGGCTGATGTGTATGAGCTCAAGGGGATTTTTCCACAGAACTAGGTGGTTCTTGGATTTGTTTTCTGATGGTGACTTTTTTACGGATTGGGATCCCATGCGATTCATCACTAAATTTTTTCCACCACCATTTTGGGAGAAGATGTTTTTTAAACTTGTTTCTTTCGGCATCTTAAGCAAATCATAGCAAATCAGCGTTTCAAAGGTTTTTGGTTACTCTCCTGGGAACCAACATATCCCCTATACCAAGGCACCGTTGAAGGCTGAATAGGCTGACGTTTCTTTTCTCCAGGTGGGATATGTGTTAGTAAATGGGTTTTAACCCCAATATACACCATTTAAAAATAAGGTATAGCCCATTTACAAACCATTGATCCATCCACTTCCTGGGACATCCAAGTATGTGTTAGTTTTTTAGAGAGTATTCACCTCCATTTAGACAAAAATGGAGGTGACTTGCGTGTGTTTTTTTCAGGGAGGTGACTACCCAGAGAAATCATATAGGTCAATATGGAGACCCGCCTAGTATGTCAAGAGGTCAATAATTCAATTGAACAATGAAAGCCTTTCTGGTTGTTTAGGGTGTATAGGGGATGTATACTACCCAGTTATGTGGGGAATATAATAAACCATGATAACGATCCCTGTTAAACAACCAGTATTTCACGGAAAGTATCCGAGTTGTTTTTTTTTCGTGGCTCAGTAGACGTAACAAGATCATTTTAAATGGAGTTGTTCCAATGCAACAAATAGATGATATCTAAAAACAACCAACTTTCTGTGTCCAATATCCATAGGATCAATATATTTAAGTTATATATATCACCTACTTGTTCATCCCGTAATTCTACGGTGGGGGAAGTTTCAGTTGTGCATTTTTTGTATGGCAGGACACTGTCTTGCTTACTCTCCTTGCGATGTGACAAGGATGATCCTGAGGCCTTCGGAGAGTTCGCAGTTTACCTTGAAAATCTTTCGATGATGACTGGTCAACGGGTCAACGTAACCCCCCCTGAACAACTAGGCCTTATCTAGGTGGCGGTTTCATTTTTGTTGTTGTATTTTTTAAATGTTCACCCCGAACCCTGGTGAAATGATCCAATTTGAGTAACATATTTTTCAAAATGGATTGGTTCAAATGGGTTGAAACCACCAACTAGTTGTGATCAGGGTTTTTAACCATTGGTTTCCCTGAATAAAGACAGCTGTTAAACCCTTATGAACCTGAGGCCGGGTACGTCGCCGGGGATTGAAGCATCAATAGGATCATTTGGGCAAATTATAGCGGCCCAAATGGTGGTGACCCCCTAGTTATAAACGTGATAATCGTTGATATTTAAGATCAACAACAAAAATAATATAAACACCATCTAGACTTATCGCCTCGATATTTTTTCCCCAGTGGTATATTTACCTACATCAACTATACATCAACAACATAGGGAAATCTACCTTTTCATCCCATGGATCAGTCATGGGTACACCAGGGTAAAAGTAGATGGCACAGTCACCAATGTATCGGTTTATATAAGCCCTGTATTAGCCTACCTTTTGGGGACGGTTAGCCATGTACTTTGACCATGGGGTACATTGTTTTTGTTGCAGGAATTGATGGAGCTCTATCGATTGCTTTGTTCAAAGTTACAGGTGTGGAGGTGGTTTCATGGAGATCCAAGGCTATCCCGCCAAAATGCCAACTCCCCGAAGAAATAAGGCATTATTAAGGGACTATTAAAAACCATCATCCCCTAACCCTAGTCTTTCAACCACTTCTTGAGAAGGTGTTTTAGTTACTTTTGGGGGTCCAAATACCTCCTCAGTTTCGGTGGTTGGAAGCCTAGGGTAATAGCCCCTTAATAAGGCCATTCTTTCCGTGGCATTGAGCGGGTGGGCCCCTTGGATTCTCATGATGGTTGGGTCTTTTTTGGAGCCTTTAAAGGTGAAGAAAAACCGCCAAGATGACGGTCAACCTACACGAAAAACCCACCAGTTTTGAGGTCACATTATGCTTAGGGATGTTGAATTTAAAAGATCACCTAGGCGGTGGTTTCAAATATTTTTATCTTCACCCCTACATAGGGAAATGATTTCAAATGGGTTGGTTCAACCACCAACTAGTTAGGGATGTTGAATTTAAAAGATCACTGTCACAACTAAAGCGATCATTTGGGGTAAGAAAATATGTGTAATTTAAATCATGCGTTTTGTAATCCATTTAAAATGAGTTTCACTCTGATTCAGATGAGTTGAAATGGTCTGAAAATACCATCTAAATTTAGATCAGTTGGTAAACCGACAGGCCGGTTTAAACCATAAATGGTGATAGAGATTGATAGAGAATTTGTTTCATCATCACTTCCTGGCTCTCCACCTACTGTATTTCAAAACCATCACTTGGATGTGTTGAGTTGGTGATTTTTGACGGATTGTACCATGGTAAATCATCATCATCAAACCACCATTTGGGAGAATATGGTTTGCTTTTTCCAAGCGGCTTTTGCAAATCCAAGATAAAGCTTCATTTTTTTGGGGACGAGAAAACGCCGTTTTTTAGGGTGGACATGTTAATCTATTCCAGGTACATTCAGAGTCACCTATCTGAGCAATGATCAGAAGCCTGATTCTTTGCTTTTTATAGGGGATCACATCCTACCTAGTTGCTTTAGGGAATTTTTCATAAAGGATCGCCATGAACTGCCATGAACCAATCAGTATTTCATGCTTTATGTCAGCCTGGTGTTTTTGTTTGTTCACTTCTCATCTATATATATATAATATATTTATATATATATATATATCTTAGCTTCACCTCGCACATCCTCGCAAGTCGTGTATAGATTCCCCAAATTGAAAGCCTTTTCGTCCCCAAACAACAAAAAAACACGTCGAAAACCACCCAGTCACCCGTGGGACCCGTTGTCGTCGTGTTTTAAAACCTGGCAGGGCATGTCATGCTCCCATTGTCATGAAGCTTTTCACGAAGGTTCTGGGCCTTAGCTATTGGGAGCTGCTGACATATCATTGCTGACATTCCTATGTCATAGGTCAAGATGGGGCCCCCCAAGAATCGGTGTTATAAGTAGGGTTATATAGCTCTACTATTTGGGGGATTATAACATTTATAACCTTACTTAATCATTTATAAGGCCATTATTATAGGGATGAAAACTCCGTTTACATAACTAATAGGGCGCCCACCTTGTATAAGCGATATCGACGTAGAGGGGTGTGGTTAACGGGGTACACAGCACGCCTTATCATCAGAGCATATTAACCATTGGATTCGGGCCAACTATTAAGCCCTTTTTCTGAGGGGTTGACCAGCCATGTTCAAAACTATCCCTGGTCCACTCGAATGGGGCTGGCCACCTGGTCACTGGTCGCTAAATGTTCCCTCGAAACTACGCAGTTTTTGTAGGTACATAGACCATTCATCATGTGAATTGGATTTTTTAAGCATAAGCACCTTGAGATTCATCACCATTTTACGGTCGAATATATGTTGGTATGCTAATCACCACCAGGATGCAATCTCTCACTCGTCACTACCTGGATGACTAATCCCAGATGCTCCATGTATGCAATATATACCTATACTAAACTAATTTACCATGGATTGAAGCACTTTAATGACTTTAATGGGAGAAATCCCGAACAACCACCTGAGATGTATAAAACCCTGTAAATAATGGGATAATCTACCTTCACCTCAACTGGTTTTCTCGCCGGATTTCTGAACGATCAACAGTAGTAAAGGTGTATCACCAAAGAATTCCAGGCACCTACTTGGAGGATCATCCCATTTAGTAAGTAGTTAGTAACCATGGTTAGTAAGTCCCCTAACTGGGGTTGTTCCCTTTACAAATGGCCTAAATGGCTTATAAATGGTGGTTACTAACTACTTACTAACTGGGATGATCCTCCAAGAATTCCAGGCACCTATTGTTTCAATGGTGACACCGTCCACTCCTTGCAGTTCCGTGATCGCTGAATGGCTCAGCTTTCGCAACATCTTGAGCCAAGCAAACATATGATGCAAAACCGTTGATTGAGTCACACATCTCATATGGTTTCTTGGGGAAGGGTAAAGAAAAACAGCCAAGTAGTGTGACCAAAAGGGCAAGCAACTGAACCCTTTTGTGAAAAAATCACATCTGTTTCACTTCGCGCAACAAAATGGAGGACAACAAAAATCGCCCAGGCAAAAACCGGAAAAAAAAAACAACAAAAACATATCTGGATGTACCTATATGGTAATATCCAGCTCATCATTTGAGGTTGGTTGGTAGAAAAATCCCCAGAACAACAGGCGCTTGGAAAGACCTTCCGCCTTGGATAAGGAATGCTGGGGTTTAAAGACCAATGCAATCGCCGCCGAGGGAGGAACTGTCCCCAAAAATGGTGGTGGTGATAAGTAAGGGAAGTGTCCCCCCCAAAATGCCTTAATATCTTAATTCGGGTTTAGGAATCATAGTAATTTGCCCAGAGGAATGATAAGTTAGTTGGGGGGTATCAGAATGGACCAACCAGGAATGGATAAGGAATGCTGAAGACCGCACACCTTAGATATAAGAAAAACAACAGGACACTCCGTGCGATCCAGGATGTTTGCGGGAATTTACTAAAAACATGTTTGATCGCTAGGTGATACCGTGTCAAAGTGAGAACAAAAAGAACTGGTTGTTTGGGTGATATAGGGAACTTAGAGATTACCCTTAAATTACATGGCGATTCTTTTAAGCCGCTATAATGACCCTCGCTAACCAACAGGGAAATGGAAGGTAACAAGGCTATTGTTCCTTGCTCAAATGGGTTTATAATTTAACACCCTTCACCTATACTGAGCATTGATCCGAACCTTTAGTGTCATCGGCACATCCGGGTACCATACCTCTTGCCAACGCTGCCATGGCTCCTAAAGCTGCAAAGAAGGCAAGCGCCAAGAAGAGTCTTTTTTGCAACAACTCAGCAAAACCGGATGGATTTGAAACAAATGGACGCCGGACCCCAAATCACCCACCCGTTTTGATGCATGAAAACGACCTACATTTAGTTAAAAGAAATGCTTTTAACTACCCAGTTTTTGAGTCCGATACAGATTTAGAGGTCCAGCAGCCCATTTGGAGGAAAGGCCTTGACTTTTGATGCCACAAATTGGTTCCAGGAAGATCACCATGGTTTCAGAGCTTAACGTCAAACCATGACGAGATTGACAAATAGATTGCCAAAATGGATCAAAATGGGCATTGATACAAAGAGTCAGCTTTTCCAAACCACCATTTTTAGGGGTATCCATTCATTAGTTTTTAGTGGGTGTATACTTCAGGAATACTTGGCTTTTTCAGGGGGTTTTGCAGCTCGGTTCATTCAATGTGTGTTTTCGATACACCCCTGAAGTGTGAGTCGGCATGGGAAACCCAAGTCCTTCGGGGTGAAGAAGATACCCATTACTTTATGGCTTGTCAACCAACACCCACTCAACGCACCCCCCTTCCAAAATAAAGGTTTGATAGCCGGCCTTATATTAAGGGAAAGCAATGGTTCATAACCCCTGATCATAAGGCCTTTATGTCTGGGGGTGGTACGTTAGTGGAGGGGGGGGGTAGTAGCTTGATTAGCCATTAAATAGGATTTGATAAGGATTCACGTCCTTGGTGGGAGGACCATCCCTTTTATCAGGAGTTCGAAAAGGGACCAGCAACCCATGCCTGTACACCCCAGAAATCCAACATAGATACCCAAATAATTTAAATGGCCATGTTTTAAAGGGAGTTACCGTTTCCAAGCCATCGCAGCAACGATACGCACTCAAACGTGACATCCTATCCCTGCACCTTTGGCGGGACTAGAATCTCAAAACCACTCAATCACCTATCATTTTGGGTATCCAGCTGTTAGTTTTTTCGGGGGTGCATCATTTTTGAGATGACAGTGACAGTGATCCAATTTTTGACGGATCTCTTTCAAGTGAGTCTCTCAACCATCAACTGGAATGGGGTGTATGTTTTTTCTTGTTTTTTTTCCTTAGCTCCAGTTGAGCAGCGACCAAAAACTTCTGGTTATTTGCTTTATATAGGGGATGAAGTACTACCCCTTGGTAATCATATGTACATATATAAGCCAGGAAATATGGATCCCCCTTGGTTATATAGGAACTAAAAGCCATGAAATGAGGATCCCATCATGAACCAATGAGAATTTCATCAAAACATCTCAGCCTGGTAGATTAACTGGCTCTGTTGGAACTTGTTTCTGTTTGAATCATGGTGCTGTCAGAATTGAAGGAAGAAGGTAATCACCTACAACAAAACAGATCGCAGTAACTTGTGATGCCCAAGGTGGTCAGCATGTTTTTTCAGATTCATGCAAAGAATGCAACATTCTTTAACTACCAACTAGTTATTGAAGGCATAGTATCATAAATTGACCATTAAACCACCATTTGGGAGAATATGTTTGGAACTTCTTTCCAAGCACCGATCAAGCAAATCCAAAGCAATCCAAATTGTATTCAAAGATGCCCTCTTTGATTGGTATTTTTTGTTGCAAAACTTGAAACTCGTGTTTTGGTTGGGCAAAATGATGCTACCCTAAGAATCATGGGGTCTCAAAACTTGTGGTGCGGAGATCCAAAAGAAACCTGTTAAAAACAGAGTCCGTCACCTTTCTTTTTTGGAGGGTCCAATCGCTGATTCTTAGGCACTCGTAAGTTGTGTGTGAGGGGGGTTATGTTGGGCCATGAACTAAGGATCCTTACAAGGTGGGCCCCGGAAAACCAGTTATAAATGGGGTGAAATCACCCCTATAAATGGCCTTATAAATGAGGAACTGGGGTTCTACCCTTACTTACATTGGTAATTACACCCCATTCATAACTGGTTTTTGGTGCCCATCTTGAGCCAAGCCCAAATCTCCTGTGGCAATTCTCCAGATCCAAGGGCTGGCTATACAGATCGCGCGCCGTCCACAAGCTGCAAGCCAGAGGAAAGATGGCTTCAATCGCAGCTGCAGGCGGACAAAAACGATCTTAGGATCCGTTGATCCTGAGTTGTTTCTGCTGTAAAAAATATTCTTCTCAATGAATCAGTGTATATACACCTACATTTACCCCCTCAACTCAACTACCAAATGTAGATCAATAGATCATACATTGAGTATTTGGGATAGGGATACCATTGGGATGAAACGGTATATTTACCGATCCAATGGATCGTTGATTTGTATGGTGAATTGGTAGCTAAAAGATACCAGTCCCATGGAACATATGAGATTAAGAGTCTATATACTCTATTTCAAGATCTCATTTCCCATAGGATCCATGTATGGTATATTTAGCTACATTTACCATAGAAATCAACCAAATGTAGGTAAATATACCATACATAGATGGTACGGGTTAGGGTCAATCAAAGTTCGTAATATTCAACGTCGTGAATGGATTGAATGGTAAGAGTCTTCCAGTCATACCGAACACCCCTGAAATTTCACGAATGGATACCAAATAAAATGATGGTTTGGAAATGTACACCCCCGAAAACTAACATGTCCCCTAAAAAAGGGACTATTTCAATAGGAAATACATCTTCCAACCATTGATTTTCAGGGGACATGTTAGTTTTCCAGGGAGTATCTCCTTTCAAATACGACTTGTTTTGACTATGTTACTGTAATTCTTTTTTGGGGATTGCACCCTGGAAGATTAAGGTAGAACCTAGAAAATCTCCCAAAAAACAAAGGAAAATCATTTGAACCAAACCTCCATGACTTCTCGTCAAACCCGGAATCACCTCAGGACCCTCGGCTTAGTTTCAGGTTGTTTTGAAGCCAGGTTTGTTCAGGTTCCTTTACCCGGAAAATTTTGGGGAAAATGATCGGCCGTTAAAAACGAGCATATGCATTTTGTTTCAAGGAGTGGCGACCTCTCCACCACCTAAAGATGGCGGGGTACCCGGATGTCCTGCTGGTACTTAGGATCAATGGATTATAACTTCACCCCTTTATAAGTAGGTTGGATACATCCCGCAATTAGCTGATTTCTCAACCCACTTACTAACGATCGTTGCGATCACTTCCAGCCGGACACCCTAGTATGATGATGTATGATGTGACTTGCCAGGTCAAAAAAAACGCCACACGTGTCGGCGAATAGGCCCTACAGCGACAAAGAGAGGAAGGTCCTTCATGGCTTCAATCAAAGCATCAGTGGCATGAGGTAAGTTGGAGAAATGGGGGTGAAATGTGCAGGTTCATGGCTAGGCGGCTAGGCAACCTACCCCCCCTAACATACCACCCCCTTCAGAGATACGGCCTGATTAAGGGTTTATTAACCATTGGTTTCCCCTAATAATGCCTTGTTAAACACTTTTTAAGCTGAGAAGATTAGGTTAGGCGGTGGGCCCCGGTTGACTAGCCATGATAGTTGCTTCTTAATTTCTGTTGGTGCTTCATGGGGACATCTTATGATCTTAGGTTGCTGGCAACCTTGTCAGAGAAAGGCAACAGGTCAAAATCTGTTTGATGGATAAACTGGTTTTTTTTTCCGGGGGAGCCAAAACCCCGTAAGAGTGGGCAAATTATTTGGTCACTTTAATGAAGGGAACCCAACCTATCCACTGTTACAGATGTTACAGTGTTCAGTCAGGACCCAAATTGTATCATGAACACCGAAGATGTTGGTGATGATGATGATGATGATGATGATGATGATGATGATGATGATGATGAGGTGATGGCGGCAATGATGATGGTGATTATCATTATTACTATCATGATGATGATGATGATGATGATAGTGCATAAGGTCATGATAATGATGAAAGTATGATCATATAATTGTGTTTCTGATCATGGTGATGACCACATCATGATTTGTTGCCACTGTCTGACTTTTTTTGTAAAGTCACGGTTTCTGTCCCAATTTTCATTATGTTCATAGTATGTCCCATTTTGTTGTGACATGTTGTTCTGTCACGACGTGTTGTTTGTTTGGTCGATCACAACCATTCCTAAGCTCTCACTGCTTCAGGAGCAGCTGACACAAATACTCGAAAAACTTCAGTGCCTTTTTCCGCAAGAGACTCCTTGGGCAATGTTGCAAAACTCCTCGGATGTCCCGTTGGATGTTAGGATCAATGATTAGCAAATGGGTTATAACCCCAATATAATATATTCCATTTATAACTAGGTTATATCATATCCCATTTGCTTACCATTTTCTTACCATTTACTAACTTCCTGGGACATCCAAGTAGCCCCTCCCCCAACACGCTAGCCACAACACCCCCATCAAAAAGGCCGCGGGGAAGCATAGGTCGGCCTTACCTGGGTGCGGTTTAGAAATCCGGGCCAATCAGTTGAGGCCCTTGAGGCTTTAGGTTGTTTTGGGGTATATATGGGATTAGACTACCCAGGCATGTGGGGATTATTATGAACCATTATAAGGATCCCTAGTAAACCTTAAAGATTCTTTGAATCAACTATGAATCAATGACTAGGTGGTGGCAACTCAAATATTTTTTATGTTCAACCCGAACCCTGGGGGAAATGATCCAATTTGACGAGCATATTCTTCAGATGGGTTGGTTCAACCACCAACTACCCAGTTATGTGGGGATTATAATGAGGCCGAGCGGTTTGAGCGACTGGGTAGACATTTTTCACGAATGCCTTCATCAGTTGGCATAGCAGTTGAGCCAGATGACCGCCCGGAGTTCGCACTGAATATTCAACATTATGTCTCCTCTGTTTCGAATTTTGCGCCAGCAGCGACGGGCGAGTCAACAACTGAGCGGGGAACAACAGCCGCGATTGCAGCGAACGACACGTTGTCGCAATGGATGTACAAAAACAACAGCACAGTTATGTTCTCTTGGTGGTCGCACTTCGAAAAACTCGTGCGCCATTCTATGTCCCAGCAAGCAACGCGCGACAACGATGATGATGTTATGTTTGCGTTTAGTGATTCGGAATTGGTCGACGAAGAGCGTGTAGCGCCACGCTACACAGCTCCCCTTTGTATGGAGGAGATCGTATATTGGGCAGAACGCGAGGGATTGTTGCCAGCAAATGACGCTGGAGCGGCAGCAACCGTGTCACGGTGGCTCATCATGGGACCGCCCGAAGGAGCTTGTCGGATATCAGAAGCTTTGCCTACGGAGACCATCAGAGACATCAGGGCGCTGTGCGAACCATAGATGCTGAAGGTCGCGCACGAGATAGGGCAGCGCATTTGACGATGTTAGCGAAGGACATTGTGTCACGCGAGTTCGATGATGATCATTGACAAAGACAGGCGTAGATCCTGTTTCACTCGACCTCTTTGTCGCTCTGCTCGGGATTATAACAAACCATTATAAATATTTTAAGGATCCCTAGTAAACCCCAAAGGTTCATCAAAAATTGAATGGGGCCTTACCAAGTAATTTGCGATCGAGCTATTAGATACTCAGGTTTTCGTCGGGGTCCGTTCAGTGGGTCCTGTTGGAGATTTCTTGGAAACATGGTTTCATACATAACAGGTTTGTTAGCGAGATTTCTGAACCATCAATGGTAAGGCCTCCTGAATCAAGGGATTTTTTCAGTGACCCCCAATCGTGGGACCCACCATTCCCATACTACCCATACCACTCCCAGAGGAATCCCTTATGGGGATGGTATGGGAAGCTTATAGGAAGGAGGTCTCACTATTGGGGGGCCCCTGAAAAAAAAAGCATAACAAAAAAAACAATGCTAGTCAAGAACGTTTGGTCTGAAAATGTGGGCTTTGAGTTGAATTTCCCCTATCCAGGGAGAATTCAATCCTAAACCCCCATGGAGATCCAAGCTCTTGCCGCTGAAGCTACTAAACTACCACTTCAAAAATGGGCTAGGTCATAGTTTTCAACCATGTCTTATTTTCACCCCTACCTGGTGCAATTATCCAATTTGACTAATATGTTTCAAATGGGTTGAAACTACCAACTATATAGGGTCTACTAAGGTCTGATTGGACAATGGTGGTAAATATTCAACCCTTTTTTCTCGGGTGGATGATAGCTTTGAGACAGGGGTAGAAAGGATTCCCATGATACTCTAAAAGGTTTAACTTTTGAAGTGTATGTACCAGGTGATTCTATTCGTGACCTTTTATACCCTAGTTGGAGGTCACTTAACCTTTGAAAGAGGCCCTTAACCATTCCAAAAAGGTCACAAAGAATTGCCAGTCCTCTTAGTGATTGGTGGTCACATTTCACGAATTTGGAAAATCAAGGTACACTCCCCGGAACTAAACGCTTGGTCCGGCTTGTCTTTTATGTGGTTTCAGATATGTTTGATTTTCACCCATTCCTGGGGAAAAGATCCAATTTGACACTTTTTAAATAGTTTTCAAATGGGTGTGTTCAACCACCACCTATAGTAATTGTTTGTTTGGAAACTTCTATCAGCTCAGCATCTTCCCCTTCTCCAAGGTCTGGTGGACTCGAAACCCTACCCACGGAGTTGAAAGAAGGAGTATCTTGGCAGACAGCCATGGACAGAGGGGACAAACACACGAATGTTTGGCTCAAGAGTTGTTACTATCCATAGGATCCATGGGACTGGTATATATACCTACATGAAAACCATAAAGATCAACCATTCATGCAGGTAAATATATCAGTCCCATGGATCCCATGGGGTACTTATTGGTTTTTAACCCCCATTAATAACCTTCAAGTTAGATTCAAGTTAGTAACAAAAAAACACTGATAACCCTCAAGTTGTTACTACAAGAACTGAAGCAGGATCAGTCCATGGTTTCTTGAGCAGCAAAGAATGACTTGGTTGTTTGGGTTTGAAACTTCCATAGACTTGGAAGATCATCCCAGTAAGTGGTTCATAACCCCCATTACTAAGCCATGTAGGCCATTTGGAAGGTGAACGACCCGATCCTAAGGGGACGAAAACTAACTTTGTTTGTTGACCACTTACAAGTCCTGGGATGATCCTCCAAGTAAAACATAATATAGTGACTTTTCCATACATATATCTATCTATATAACCTGCCCCATGACGAACGTTTGGTGGCTTGGGGGCTCCAGGTGATGATTTTGCAGGATGGTTAACCGAACAGGGAATCTTTTTGTGAGCAAATTTAATGACCCATATCATATTTATTTTCTAGGATCCATGGGACTGGTATATTTTACTACATTTTATGCAAAAATGTAGGTAAATATACCATACATGGAGCATATGAGGTATGGAATCAGCCAACTCCAACATTGATAGTCTTGACCAACTCACTGTACCGCTAGACATCCAGTCATACCTCCTGAGGTTTGGTGGTTGATCGGTATGTTTGTGAGGTCCAGTCATACCGAACCTCAGGTGGTATGACTGGTTTGCCTGGAGGGAAGCCTTTTTGGGGTGAAGTACATCACAGCACTGGCTTTTGCAGGAGCCAACTAAAGTAACACCTTGGCAGAACAGCTTTGAGTCGAGCCCCAAGCAGCCGCCCTGACATGTAGTTTTGAGGGGAGCGGATTGACAGAGCAGTCGTGCTCAACCTTAGAAATTTACCTTGGCGGCCAGTGGTGATAGCATTTGGATGACCCCGCGCCGACAAGGTTGGGAAAAGCAGCCTTTTGAGTTGGAACGGTGGCAATCTGTTGAGGACAGGCATCCTGCCAGCCTCTCGGACTTGTTCGTGCTCCTGGCCACAGTGTGTTCATCATGGGTGCACCTTAACATGGGCACCTCAAAACGTTCCCTACTTTGCCCTGAAGGAGATGTACGACGTCCCTACATACGTGATGCAAACCAAATGGTGAGTTGGAACCTTTGCACAAAAGTTATATAAGACTTCATTTCATCTGATTTCTTGGGACTTCTTGAGGGTAAATGATGCCGTACCTGTTCCATAGCGCAGATCTTATAACATGGATTTAATTTCTGGAAGGCTTGTGTAAAAATTCGCCCAGTTCCCAGCGTGTCCTTATACATGGCTGAAATAATTTGCCCAAACTTGTAAACTTTCCCAAAAACAAACAGGTTTGGACTTGTTTCAAGATGATTTTGTGTCAGTTCTTTTTTGTAAAAAGAACCGGATGGGGATGGCAGGTTTCCCATGGGCCAAAGCCTTGAAAAGGCCAATCTTGAAAATGCAAATATGGTTGTCCTTTAGCATGCCTTGTTTCTTCATGGCTATAGGCTGTTGGTCCTGCGAGTTGTTGGTTCTGGGGAGGGTATGTTTTTTCGAATGGCTTTTTCTGTAAAGACCTTTGTTTTGAATGTTACAACCAACAAATCCTTTGCAGTGACTGTACCATAAAATATCCAAACATCTATGGATGGGCAAATTACTATCCTCTAAATGAGCAGAACCTTTTTGAGTGGTCATATTGTTGATGGAAAAAATCCTGCACCACCTGGGATGTATAAAACCTTGCAAATAATATTTGGCTAAACTACTTTTCAACTAATTTGGATTTCTTCCATCAAACGTATGTTTTCAAATTTCAATCTGCTAAGGTGGAATTTTATGTCTCGCAGGAGGATGTCACGGAGGAGTTTTTTTCACGTGGGAAGGTGAAGGTTTGATAACTACCAGTTACCAAATAGGATCCAGATGAAGAATGGAAGGAATGTTTTCCAACATGGAAAAATATATGTATACCAGGTGATTAAAAGTAGTTGGACTTCGCTGAAACTTTCAATGGTTCACTTAACCATCCCGAAAAAGGCACAAAGAATTGCCAGCTGGATATATTTCATATATTAGATTTGTACGTACACAATAATATATGTTTGCATATATATATATATATTGTTGATATTTTAATGGCAAACGCACAACATGTTTTCAAAAAAAATCGGTGGTAGTCCCTTAGGACCCATTTCAGACCTTTTGAGTTGACAATGGGAATTTAGATGTATATATAACTCACTAAAAACTGTCAACCACTTCAACCTTGAGGACTTAAAGTTTGCCTAGAGTGAAGGGAAAAATCATACCTTTTGCGATGTATCCCTTGTTGAGAGCGTGACTGGAAGAGTTCAGAAGTAACAACTGATTGACCAACTGACCTTGTTTGTTTGCTGTAAATAGGTGATGAAATGCATTTGAAATCCCAACAAACGGGGAATTCCCAGTTTTATGGGGATTTGTTCATAGGGAACACTTTATAGGGATGAAAAATACCTTTGATGTATACGCAGTTTTATGTTTTTTTCATAGGCCATCAAGTCAGGTTCCCTGTGAACGAACGGTGGATTCCATAGAATGTCATGAAAAGGTGCGTTGTGTTGCCGCTGCTCAGCTGATCGTTTTGTTTTTTTTTGTTGGCTGTAAACTTGGGGAGTGTAATCAACTCTTTGTTGTTACCCATAGGATCCATGTATGGTATATTTACCTACATTTAGTTGATTTTTATGATAAATGTAAGGAAATATACCATACATGGATGCTATGGGTTAGATTATCCAAAATTGCTCTAAATGGTAATATTCTGATATTCTGTCATAGATAATCCTTTTCAGATACACACAGAATTTCCACGCACTTGTTGTTGTTTTCCTTGTTACATGGCTCTTGACTATTCAAGTTCCAAGTGTTCCCAACAAAACCCCAAGAGTCTACATTCCCTGGCATGAAATGATCACAAGGTTTTCCTGATCGGAAGCAGGATCAGTGGATGGTTTTTTGAGCAGCAAAGACAAAACTTGGTTGTTTGGGCATAAACTTTGGAGGATCATCCGAGTTAAGTAAATGGTTATTAACTCCCATTTACAAGCCATTTATGCTATTTGGAAGGGGAACAACCCTACTTAGGGGACGAAAAAAATAACCATGGTGATTAACCATTGAACCATCCACTGGGAGCCCATCCTCCAAGTAGTTTACCATTCCAGGCTACCATTCTAGGTATTCAACAAGCAACATTATTTTTGAAAACAAAAAGGCCCTTAGCAAGCAAGGTAGGTAGCATCACCCAATTGGCAGTATATATCGCTTATATACCAGGTATAGTCCTTGTCTTCAAGGCGATTATATAGTCATAAACCGTACCACCTATTACCGGAACCAGAATAATTCTATGATTACTTTATACTTGGAGGCTCATCCCATTCAGTAAGTAGCTAGTAACCCCTTCTATCAGCCATTTAGGCCATTTGGAAAGGGAAAAATCCCAGTTGGGGACTTATTAATCATCGTTATTAACCACTTGCATCCACTGGGATGATCCTCCAAGTAGTCAACCTTACCCCCTAACGTAACCCCCACAGAAACAGGCAGACTTCGTTTCAGGGCTTCTCATTTATTGGTTTCCCTTTACCGGCTTCCGGTATAGTTTTCCAGGAGACCTTCTATGAAGATCGCGAGCTCTACACAGCTTTACTGGCTCCAGTTGTAACGGATGCCGTTTCCACGACCTATGTGCGGGTCGCGGATGACTCGGAGGAGGTTCGGATGGCCGTGGAGAAAACCGCGGGTCGGTCCACGCGGGTCACGCTGGTAGGGTGAGGTTGTTGTGTGTGGTCAACCAAATCAACTGGTTGGTGGTTTCAAATATTTTTTATGTTCATCCCTTACCTGCAGAAATGATCCAATTTGACGTTTGTATATTTTTCAGATGAGTTGGTGAAAAACCACCAACTACTGGTAGTCAAGGGATGTGTTGTTTTTTTTTCGTGCTGTTTCATAACAGTGAAGGTGAAGTTAAAGTACCCTCCGGTAAACTAACATAGCAATGGAAAATCCACCATTTGAAGATGTATTTCCTTTTTGAAAATGGGGATATTCCAGCCAGCTATGTTAGTTTACTGGAGGGTACCCCCTTCAAATAATGAGGCTGAAATTTCTTGCTGAAAAAAAGGGGGCCCCTTGTACCTTCGATTCGTGGGATGTTTTTCAGTTGTGTGTTTCATTTCCCATATGTTCAATGAATCACCGAAATGTGGGTAGAAAAAAACCAGTGCTACTGCCATATATCATATATCCTTTGGGAATGGCGAGGAAATGTCAGGGCGAAAAAACCTGCAAACTCACTCAACTTTGGATTTGATGCAATTTGAGAATGTTCCACTCAAATTGAGAGATGGAGGGAAGTTTTTAAAGTGACACTTAGACTGAGTAATTCACTTAACTAGGTGGTGGATTCAAATATTTTTTGAAATTAACCCCTACTTGGGGACATGATCCAATTTGCCGAATATGTTTCAGATGGGTTGGTTCAACCACCGACTAGTTCACTAAGATGGAGATTAAACTAAGTGAAACAATCACTGGGAGTCAGGGTTGCACTCAGATTATCATCCACAATTTTGAAAAAGCCAGGCCTTACAAGCCCTTGAAAAGGTCAAAACCTGGACGGATACCAGTTACTTGAGCTGCAGGAAATACCCACAACTGTTGATGGTTCAGAAATCCAGCTGAGCAATGAAAAAAACCCTGGTTGGTTAGGGTATCTAGGGCATTATACTACCCAATTATATAGGGGTTATAATAAACCAATATAAGGATCACTATTAATCGTACCAGTATGATGGAAAGTCATAAGGGCTTTTTTCGTGGCTCAGCTAACCAGTTGATAGGTATAGATTATCCCACTCTTTACAAGGCAGATCAGACTTGATGCTACAATGGTGGGCCCCTACGATCGCTACAAATGGCCTTATGAAAAGATGACTGTGGTCAATTCACCCCTATAAGTGAAGTTAGGGGCCCACAATGTATGGTCAAATTGGAGTTTTGGGTGATCATGTGTCCATCATTTTGACAAAGTGTTTGGGGGATATAAAAAGTCGCTTCTTGAAAGGTTTTTTGGAGGGAGGAAAGTGAGATGGGCCACTGATTGTTTGAATTCTTTTTACTTCGTGCTTTCTTACAGATTTTTGGACGTTTTCACCTACCACAAATTATGATGCCGATTTGACTTGTGCTTCAGGAATGATTATTCCCTCTACAACCTCGCACCCAAAACCGCATCATGTTTTTTTGTTTTTCCCTGGGCCAGTGTTTTTTGTTTTGTGCTAAAACGTAATCTGACATATACCCTACATACCCACCAAGATGGCCAAATTGTGAAAGGACATAGATTTTCCAAACCATTGTTTTCAGAATCTATATCTGAAAATTTCAGGGCATAATTCTCAGGAACATCAAGCGAGATATATAGATCATGTTGTCCAGGAGAGATGACTATACTTTGCTCGATCGGTCTCGTTAGGAGCTGCTAATTACCCATCACGAATCCTCCAAATACATGCCCTTGCATAGTCTGTCTCCTCGCTGAAAGAAGGACACGAATTTACATTTGGATTGCACTTGCAGGTACCACCTATGTACATCTTGGTTTTACTACAGGTATACGTGGCAGAGGGTTGACTTCATATAGTTTCTATTTCAAAGTCGTTACCACGATTTTGAAAGAGAAGATTTTAAATCTGACAGATAGTTCCTTTTTTTCAGGTAGGGCGACTCAATCATTCCAAGTGGCCATTCATAGCTTATAAATGCTTATAAATGGAGGATATGAACTCACTAACAGGGATGATTCTCCAAGAACTCTTCACCAACTTCACCCTTTTGTCCCCAAACAACTGCAGCTAAAGGTCCGCATGGCATTTCCAATTTGGTGAAACTTTTGAAGGTCGCGTAGAATGCCGTGTGATGCATCCAAGAAGCTGGTGGAAATGAGGAAATATGTAATTGAGCAATGAAAAAGTGCCCCTGGTGGTTTGGGGTACTGGGAGATTATACTACCCAGTTATGTGGAGATTGTAATTTTAAACCATTAAAAGGATCCCAGGATCAAACAACCAGTATAGTGGAAAGCAAGAGTGTTTTTTGTGGCTCAATTATCAACGCCAACGTTCGTTACTCCACCAATTGTATTGTTTATTGGTATATCCCAGACTCTCAATGTATGGCATGTTTACCTACATTGAGTGTTGGGGTATTCATAATATATACACCTAGCTATTATGGCTCAAAAGATGAGGGTCAGTGCCTTGTTGAGGCATATGTTTGAAGGCAACATTGTGCTGTCATTAATTCCTGGTGTCGTTGAAGTTCACTGATTGTCCCAGTTTATCGACAATCCCCAACACTCACTTCCCTTATACCATACATGCATCCTCCCGGGTTTTTCACAGAACGTTCTTTATGTTTTTGTCACTTTTTTTCACGCCGCTCAAGTGACAGATCAATTGCAAGTTTTACCATCTCACAGAATCAATGCATTGTACAGCTTCGAGGTACACTACTTAGCCCATAGGATCCATGTATGGTATATTTCCCTACATTTACCATAAATTTAAGCCAAATGGAGGTAAATATACCATACATGGATTCTATGGGTAGTAGACATCAACTGGGATTATATCTCTCCTGCTTTTGACATAGGCCTATTGTGGACCTTTAGACCCCGAGATTTCAGTGCTTGAAAAACATACGTTCACAACTTGGATCATCTCATCAGCGAAAAAAGGCTTGAAAAGTTGAAACAATTCTAGATCTTTGACAGCGCGAACTGAGTTACAGACATGTGGTGGACCAAAAAGTAGTATACATTTTTCACCTAGATGTACCCTCCCCAAATTTGACGAATCATCAAGCCCAAAATGACGCCTTTTTGTTGAAAAGAAATACTAACCATGCCCCCTCTGAGTCGGGTTTTTTTCACCTCACTAAAAAACCCATTTATAAGCGCCAACTAGCAAGGACCCATTTTTGTGTTCTTAGTTTACTGGATGCGACGGCTGCCAGCTCAAAACCAGGCCCAGGGGGAGAATGCCTTGGTGCAAGAGATAGGCTTAACGAGGTGAGAAGCTTAACCGCGCACCAGGGGTTGAGCAGTGAGCAGTTGGGGTTTATGGTGGTTGTTTGGTTGCACCTTTCCGAAGCCAAATTGGGGCCCCTTGATTTGATTGGAAGGTTTTTTCCTTGTTTTGGAGGGTTGACCTTCAACAATAGAGGTCAGTTGGGTTCTGATATATGAGGATTTTACTATCCAGTTACAAAAGTTCTGTATTTTTGTTTGGGGGGGATTTTGTTGTTGAAGGTCCAATTACAACAGTGATAAGTTGACAATGGTTGTTTGGGTTATATAGGGGATTTAACTACCCAGTTATGTAGTGATTATTTCATAAGCCACTACCCACAGGATCCATTTCTGGTGTATTTACCTACATTGATAAATGTAGGTAAATATACATACCATACATGGATCCTAGGGGTTATGAGGATCTTTTCATGAATCCATCAGTAAAATGGAATGTTTGCGGTTTTGAATGTTTGCACCAGGATGAGCTAAGGCTTTTTTGGTCTTGAGTCGAAAGTAAAACGGTGGTTTTCTAGCACCTGCCAGGTTGTTTGCAACGTGACCTTTTTGGGATGTGAATCACTCCGTGTTAAAGGTTGGACAGGTGACCTCCAACGTTTCGGGGGGGATCAAGTTGGGGCACACTAGAATTCCTAAACCTGAATCTTTAGGCCGTTTCTTGCCGTTTCTTTCAAGAGCACACCCCCAGCACTGAGCAAAGGATGCACTCATCCTGAATCTTTTTTGGGAATATTTGGGGGAGGTCCCGTCCTTTTTTCGCCAAAAAACCCATCATTTGGGGGAACTCTCCTGGCCCGGCGGTACTGGCGGTTGCGATGAAACTTGGAGGTAAAATTGATTCTTCTCAACTTTAGGGATGTTCAAGGTGAGATTTCAATCACATGGCAAACTCTGAAATTTATCATAAAAAATAGGGCCTTCTACTTGGGAAGATTTTAGCATATACTTCTTATGGAAAAAAGCGAAATAAATGGCAAAACAAAAGAATACGAAGAAAATACTAAGAAATGACCCCCCCAAAAAGAGTTGTGACTGTTTAATTTGGGAAGGGAATTTATTACTCTGGGGTCAACATGATGTGTTCAAAGTTGATTTACCCCCGCAAAGAAACCAACATGGCAATAGAACATCACCAGTTTGAAGTAAAAGGTGCGCTCCCTTCTAGGTATAAATGGAATTACAATCCCTATAAATGGCCTTTTTAATAGGTAAGTGGGGTTATTTCACCCCCATAAGTGGAGTTATAAGCCCTAGAAGTGGAGATGCATCGACTCAAATGATTGGGTTTTCACCATCCAAACCGAGGCTCTCTGCTTTGGTCACTGAAGTGCGTGAGCAGAAAGTCGTCCCTGGCGGCTTAGCGCCACGCACGTTGATGCCGGTGGCTTGGAGCGTTGAGAAGAGTCCTGCATGTTTTTTGAAACGCCAAGAGCAGCAGCAGGCCATCTTGGCTACCCTATGATATTGGGGGAGCGAGCCATAATGGTCACTACTATAGGGATGATTTGTATTTTCCGATCCTGAATGAGGAGCTGATGTTAAGAACCCCAGAATCCTCAACATCACAGGGTAGTTGGGAAGCCCAATATGCGACCCATGGCACTGGAATATATACCTAAGTTTACTAGGTGGTGGCAACTCAAATATTTGTTATTTTCATCCCTACCTGGGGAGATGATCCAATTTGACTAACATGTTTCAAATGGGTTGAAACCAGACTGGTATACCTATACATTTACCATAAAAGTTTAAGCCTTAATGTAAGTAGATATTCCAGTCCCATGGGTCGCATTTGGCAACCCGACGCGAATACTTCGTGAGGTGACTGGTGTTTTACGGGGGAAGCAGGTGACAGCTTTGGGATAAATGTTGGTAACTGTTGGGTGACCTTATTGTATGAGCTGTTTTTTTTTCTAAACTAGTGGTTTAATAGTGTGGGTGCAACATATAATGTAGTTACAAGCCCTCATATTTCTGGGTGCAAGCAAATATATCTGTGGGTGAAGCATATACAGTAGTTTGTTTTAATGTCAACTTTCATGCACCACGAACCTCAGAGGGAAAAGATCACCTTTTTGAAGTTGGGGCATTAAAAAAGAATACACTTAAGAACACGAAAATGACATGGAAGCCGACAACATCTAGAATCTACAAACCCGGGTTCCATGTCAAAGAAAATTAGGTTCAAATGATTACACCTCCAAATTTTGACATAGATACCAAAACTCCGTAGCCATTTTGGCTCAAGCCGGAAGCTTTCTAGCTCAAAGCGAAGGTTTGGTTACCAAGTCGGAAACCAATCATGTCGTGCCCTCCCTCTTTGCTGATGCTTGTGAAGGAGTTCAAGAAGAGAAACAAAGATGGTAAGAATCCTGCATTGGTAAGCTACAACTTCGACGAGATGGAAGTTGAAAACCTTGCTTATGTTTCAACACAGCCCAACATCTTAGAGATTTTGTCAAAACGAGGAAGAACGTCCTTAGCTGACAATCTGAAGTACAACTTGGAGATCACGAATGACCAGTATGCAGAGATAAAGAAGGTTTGGCTAAAACAGAAGGGCTACAAAGAACTGATCAAAGAGATGGAAGAGAGATCAGAACCTTTCGATGCAGAACCATTACCTGAACAAGAA
Source organism: Breviolum minutum Mf 1.05b.01 (assembly GCA_000507305.1). Lineage (NCBI taxonomy): Eukaryota > Dinophyceae > Suessiales > Symbiodiniaceae > Breviolum > Breviolum minutum. The sequence goes on along the minus strand of DF239066.1, from coordinate 353,039 downwards.
GGCGAAAGAGGTGGAGAGACTGTCGAGAAGGCCAGCGAAACTCCAGCAAAAGCGATCTTTTAAGGGCAGATCTGAATGAAGAAATTTGTTTAAAGAATTCTGAGGGCTCCCAAGTTCGAACTGTTTGGTGCTGATCGTGATGAGCAAAATGAGCAAAACATGAGGTGTTAAGGGACCTCCAGTGTCACAATGTAAATGGTTTTCTTTACATACAAAACCAACAGACTTTAGGGTCCCTGAATGACAGGCAGGTTTGAAATGGGTTAAGAAAATTGGACAGGTTGCGGTTCCACAATGCATGTCACATCGCAGCAAAGCTTACCCTGTGATATTTTCAAAGAAGAAACATATCGCTTGTGGGGTTATCCGGTCCTATCACTATATAACCGCCACGAACGTTAAACCTGCTTGATGTTTTTTGTGCCACCCAATTTGAAAAGATATCGGTCAAAACGGGTAATTTTCACCAAGTAGTACCCAGCTGCTCCATGAGACTGGAATATTTATCTACTTTTGATTTGGATGAAAGGTAAATGTTGGTACAAAAAGATTCATGCGGGGGATTCATCATATGTTATATTCGAATCCCGACTACCGAATACCCCGCGTCCTCATATGCTCGCAATCATGCACCCTGTCGCCCAGATTGTGACTGCTATCATGGAACGTTTTCCTGAAGATACACAGGCTGCAAGCCACGCAGCGGCCATGGTTGTGGAATTCTGCAAGCAAACAGTGAAACGATGAACATGTTGCATTTAGTTGAGCAGTGCGCAAACACCTGGTTGGTTGTTTTATATAGGGGAGTACACTAACCAGCTACATGGGGTCTATAATAAACCGTTATTTAGTAAGGATTCCTATGATCCAACCCGTATCTCCATGAAATGTCATGGTGGGTTTTGTTGCCAGAGCTTAGTTCAACAAATAAGGACGAGCAAGGGAGGCACGGCACCCTCCTTGTAGGAAGGCCCTCGAACAGATAGACATACTACTAGTGAAAGGAAGGGAGGGAACCAAACACACAAAGGGATATCGACATATCCCATACCATTTGTGATCCATCCAACATATTTACTTTACATTCACCTGGAAAACAACTTGCTGTTAATTTCCATCAACTTTACCCCTAAAACCAGCCACAGGTGCCTTAAAAAAATGGTACACTAGGTTTTCCAGGTAGTAACTTTGTTTACTGTATTTACTTGCATTCAATTTCAAAGAAATCAATTTTACATGTAGGTAAAATATTGACCCCTTCGGATGATGGTGGGCACTAGATCGAAGGAAGAGCCGTAAATTATCTCAATTCTTTGGACCCGTTCATGAATTCTCCGGGTATTTACTTGGAATTGTTTTTTTTCAACCTTTTTCAATCAGGGAAAATCACCATGTTGCACCACCATTTGGAATAATTAATATGTTTGGATTTTTTTTCCAGGCATCTTTCATGTAAATCCAAGTTTTTGTTTGGGTTTGTGCATGCTCTCGGGAGAGTTTTGATTGGATTCTTAGGGTAGTTTTGTCGCCTTCGTTTTGCGCCCCTACACCCCCAAAGTTTAAGATAGCCCCTGAAAAAGTCATCGTTGGAAGACGATCCTTTCCTTTTGGCTTTCGGTCCATTTGAAAAGAGGCGAACCGTTCAACTTGTTGGGCCGGGCAATTCTGCGAACGTGACTTTTTGGGGATGGTGAAAATGTGACCGTTTCAATGGCTTTTGGTGGCCTCCAACGAGGAAGTGATAAAAAGGGCAGGAATTGAATCACCTTGGGGGTAGTCTTTTTCTAGGTGGTGGTTTGAAAGATTTTTTTCATTTTTACCCCGAACCTTGGGGAAATGATCCAATTTTGACTTGCGCATATTTTTCATATGGGTTGGTGAAAAACCACCAACTAGTTATTATATTTATATAGTGGGTATTTATTGGGTATGTCAGTATATCCCCCTTTAAAGGGCTCCTTGGCGAGGGTCAAACCGAGCACCACCCTTTTATCCACCCTTCGTGCAGGTGCAACGACAAGGGTGCAGTGCTCTTCGCGCCATTTCACTGGCGCCTGGTGGTCTCAGTGTATGTTTGGAGGTTGGGTCCGCTGGGCCGGATGTTAACGTTGCTGGTGTATAATGTACATATATGTATATGTATATGTGTATATGTACATTATATATATATATATATGGAACGTGTGAATGTCCGTCATTTTGTTGCTCAAAACCTCGAAATAAGGCCTTTGCCAATCAAAACAAGGGTCATTTGGGTGCTAGGATATGTGTTATGCATCCGTATGTCCAAAACAACAAGGTAGAACTCGCACTAAGTTGTTTTGGAGTTGTGTTGTTGGTGATTTGTTTCCCAGATGCTCTATGTATGGCCTATAGACCTATATATTTACCATAAATTTAGGCCAAATGTAGTTAGATATATTATATACCATACATTGAGCATTTGGGTTTGTTTTCTACCCAAGTAAATGACTGAGGATTTTGTCTTTTGTTTTTCCCAACCATGGAATTGTTGCAAATCTCCCAGGTTTGTTGGGGACTTGGTAGATCAGGGGGATCATTTCCCAACCCAGGGGTGATCATGAGACATCAAGATCCCCAAGGTGTGTCATTGCCAAGGGCAGGCGAAACACACTGTTTCGACCTTTCAACGCGCCCCAAATGGTGGTTCTGGCGTCCATAGACTCCTCCCCCAAATATTCCCTAAAGATTCAGATTTAGGAATCGTAATAACAATTTTGCCTAGACCAGGTGATTCAAGCCCTGGCCTGGAAATATCCCCTATAGTGGGAGGTCACCAGTTCAACCTCTGAGTCAGGGTCACGAAAATTCACCCCAACAAAAGATCACCAGCAGAATTGCCAGGTAAAGGTAGAATGGTTAGCAATCAAGGTCTCTTACTTTTGTGGGGGAATGTCATTTGGGTTTGTTCCTTCAATTCCCGTGAATGCAGAGGCTGATGGTGGCAAGATGCTGGTGTCAGTGATGCGACGGCATTTGAGGTGGTTTGGTGTGGAAAAAATGAGGGGAAGTCTGGAAGTCTCCAAGAGAACCAGCAGGCTGCATCCAAAAACATATCTGGGTGGTGGCAACTCAAATATTATATGTTCATCCCGAACTTTGGGAAATGTTCCAATTTGACGAGCATATTTTTCAGAGGGGTTGAAACCACCAACTAGATATGCCTTGATAGGGTGCAGAAGCATGTTGTGTTTCCAGGGACCCCATAAAAACGCTTAGCCTTTCAGGACTCACGTGACCTACCAGGAACCTTTTGGGAACACCTTTTCTAGGCTTGGCCTTCCTTTCCAAATTGCAGCGAGATGGGGCATTCATATAACAGAACTTTGTATGGAGGGACGGAAAACCACCAACGTTACCAATGAGCAGCGTAAGGTCATTTTCACCATCAAATCAATGAAAAAGGTGACTTTGCGAAACTTGCAGGCAACTTGCAGCTACCGGTTATATATGCAACGTCGCAACGAAACCGGAATTTCCCACGTCAGTACCTGTTATTTTTAAAACTACTTGGAGGTTCATCCCAGGACTTGTAAGTGGTTAGGGCCACCCCCGTTTATAAGTCATGAAGTTCGGCCATTTGGAAGGGGAACAACCCGATCCTTATGAGACTTACGATCACCATGGTTATGAACCACTTGCACAAGTCCTGGGATGATCCTCCAAGTAGGGGATGTTTTACAGTGGCTGCTATCATACGACGGAACAACCATGACCTAGCTAAGGCGACTGTGTGGTTAAGGTAGGGATGTCATGGGTTTCACCCATGTGAGCGAAAACACCAAGCAAGGCACATGTGCTCTAACCTCAGTAAAATTGGTTCCTAGAAGATGGGCAAGAAATGATAATCCACGAATTCCGGAGTTTTCAGTCACGACAAGAAACAGCTGAATACTTCAAAGACAAGTGTGGTAAGATGTGGTAAGTGTCCGGAATCTAAATTCACTAAACAAAATTTGGAACTATACAAGGTATAGATTTACCTTAAATGAAGTTTCAAAATCAAAAATTCACAATGAGGTCATGACTCGTGCCCTAGATGTCAACACTCAAACGGTTGCATTGCGGAAGCCAATAAGGATAAATGTCATGGCTAATCAACCAACGCACCCCGCCTGGAAATAAGGGTGTAATATGGCCTTCTTACGGGAAGCCAATGGTTAATAAGCCCTTAAAAAGGCCTTAGATTGCTTTCTCCCCAAGTGGAGGTGTAGAAGCCAAAATGATGAACAAAATACCATGTTACAAAAAGAATATGATTCATCTTTCAAAGAACCCAACAACACAAAACTACCATGGGAACCCACGTGAAACCTTCATTTTTGAAGGGGTTATAGCCCATATATTGGAGGTTCGAAACCTTCACTTTTCATGGTTTTGGGGTCAAAGGGTAATGAATAAGCCTACTTAAAGTTCGTGATAGACCCAGAAGAAGATTAATGAGGTGGAAAGGTGAAAATATTGGGAAATTGGATGAGGAGAAAAATGCATAAATGAATCAGGTCTGAGTGGGCGATGAAAGTTTCTGATGTGGTAAAAATGACATGAATCCGGTGGATATATGTGGATATGAGAGATGATGGAAAAACGATTGAGAGGGCGATGAAAGTTTGTGATGTAGGGAAACCGGGGAAAACGGATGGGGGAGCTAGTTGAATAAACTCAATGCCCTTTCCCCACATTTTCTACAAGTTTTTCTCCCTGATTCTCACAGCACCAGGGATGCTGACGTGTGCCGAACCGCTGCGGCATCCTTTGCAACGATGGTCTCTTGGCACCAAGAATTGCTGGTAAATCATGTGTGTTTTTTTCCTAAATGCTCCATGTATGAGCTATTTGTTTGCATTTGACATAGATTTGGGTAAATGGAGGTCAAGATTCCATACATGAAACATATGGGTAGGGGAAGGGGGTGAACAATTATCCTAGGTATATTTCTGGTAAAAAGGCATTAACTTGGCACATCTTAGGTTAGCCTTATTCCCTTAGCTCCTTAGAGTTTAGTGGGTGCATATATGTAACCCACTAAAAAAGTTTAACTTTTAGCAGGGGACCTAAGGGTTGCCATGTTAAAGCCATGAAATAAGATAAATGCGGGTCAATATATTCACTCACCATGACTTCACGGAATATGCCCTCCAGGAAACTAACACCCCGCTGGCGGGTCTAGATCAACCCTTTTCCAATAGGAATCACATCAGTCAGTTTTAGCCGAATACTTATAAATACTCACTCAGCCAATGTCTAACATTTAAACTTTTTGGGGTTCTATATGATTTAGTAGGAAAACTAAAGTCTAATCTTTTATTTCATGGCCTTTGGCTGAGTATAAATAACACTGGTGTTGTTGCAACTGCCGAGGTGGTGATTTCAAATATGAATTCATATATGTGTGGGATTGTGTGGGCACATAAATATTTCCATATGTTTTTCCTTCTCGCTGCCATTTTGGGGAAACATTCCAACCCATAGGATCCATGGGACTGGTATATTTACTGTACATTTAGTTGATTTGTATGGGATCAATGTAGGTAAATATAGCTAAGAGACCCCAATCCCGCGTACCCTCTTGTAGAGGAATATGCTCACGAGGACAAGTTTCAAAACTAAATAGAACGAAATATACTTACTGTAATTATACATACTAATTCTACTTGGTGGCTTTACCTATTTGGTGGCTCATGGTAGTTAGTAACTAAAGTTTGGTTATAACCAAAACAAACCTCATTACACTTACTAACTAGTTACCAACTACCATGATCCACCAAATATCTATACATGTTATCTCTATTCATGGACTTTGTCTAAAATTCATTACACTGTCATGTCAACTCACCTTTTGCCCTCTTTTCCTGCATCAGTCCCCACCTGAGAAACAGAAAACACCATGGAATCTGTGGTTATGTAGCACCTATACTTGACCAAAAAGGGGTACGTACCAGAGGGGTCTCTTACCTAAATATACCATACATGGATCCTATGGGAATGTTTATTAAATCATGTTTTTCAATCGTGTTGATACCACCGCCTAGACTGCTTATGTGTCTACCGCACTGGTAGAAAAATGCGGCCCCAATGATGTCATTATGAAAAATCCTTTGATGGTAAGGGTCTCAAACAAGAATTGCAACATGTGGTGGTGTCAGACATGTGTTATGGTCGAACCCGATCCTTTTGCAGATGATACAAGTTGACTAAGTATGTGATGAGTAAAATTGGAAATCGAGGTGGGTCCAATATCATTACTTTACATCTTCAATAAATATTATTTCCCAGCTGATCCAGGAACTGTAGTCCTCTAGGTGCAATAAGATCAATAAACATGTATAGATTCAATTTGCCAACCATCCCCGTTTTTTTCAATCAATGGTACACCAATGGTATATTTAGCTGGCGTATTTGCATATATACATGCATGTCCGTTTTATGTAGGATCAGTTTTTGTGGAACAAATACCACCTATTTGTGCCATGGGAATGGGAATCCGTCATGGAATCCGGTAACCCAAGTTTCAACACAGACATCCAGGGCCACCTCCTCAGAAGATATTTGGATCCTAAAAACATACCAAAACAACGAACCTCAGGAAGTATTTGGATGTCTAGGTTAGGATGAATGGTTAGGATCAATGGGTTGTTTCACCACTGTTTCATCTACTTGTAAATGGGGGTATTTAACTAACTTTCCTAGACCTCCAAATATTTTCTGAGTTTCCCAGGCAATGGATAAATATATTATCATACCCAAACACTCCATGCTAACGGTGTATTTGACCCACATTTTCCCGGTCATCACAAAAAGGTGAAACCGTCACATCTACCTGGGACCTTGAAAGGGGTGCCGTCCTTAAACCCTAAGGAATGGAGAATTGACACCCTGTAACGGAACCATTTGGCATCCCTTTTGAAGGTGCTGGTCGTTTTTTGCGCCTTAAGGTCAATAAAAGTCAGTCTCTTGGATTTCAACTTGGAGAGGGGAAGCTTTCAGCAGAACGGATGTGGAATCATAGATTCAGCTTGGGTGTCAAAGAATTGGATCAATGATCATTTTCATCTCGAAGCTTTGATCACATCAAGAAGGAATCCATGGTCTGGATAGAAAATTGCTGCATAGGTTTTTTGTGTCATAGATGAAGCACATAATAAGTCTCTCAGCAGTAAGTCAAAGCTGATTACCTGATTCCTGCACCCTAAAAAACGTTGCTCTTTTGGGGGGAAAAGACATTTTTTAGCAGGAGATTTATCACTATGAACATGTTAGGGAAAGCTTTCCCATGGGGTTCCGTGGAATGAGTGGAATAAGACAATGCTGAAGGCTCCAAGTGTCCTGCAGGCTTTGGTTACAGGGTTTGTCCATGGTTTCTGACATTTGGAGTCCACAGCGGGGGATAGAGTAGAATCCTCACTTTCAGATCTTAAACATGGTTCGCCTAAATCATGTGAAACATATCTTTCAATCAAGATTCAACCTGCGCTGCACCAAACGCCACTTGGGGGCCTGGGGCGCCCTGGTTTTTAACGCCCATGTCATCCGTGTGGTTTATGCCGCCATGACGGAGGAGGGGTATCTTCCATGTCCGCAGGAGGAAGACCTTGCCGCGCCGGTGGGCGAGCAGCTGCATCAAAGCGTGCCGTTTCAGAGTTGGTGCGTGACCTGGCAGGATTTGTTGGAGTTGCGGCAGGAAGTGCAGAAGGCTATCAGGGAAGAGCGGCTGAAACCTACCAGGCACGCGTCGGTCCGAAACGGTGGATGGAAAAAGATGGACAGGCAGAACTTGTTGGATGTTTGGGATGAAAATAGGAAGACTCGGTCAGAGTTAATGGAGTGAACAAAACCGGGGACAAACACCTTCTACTAACCTTCATCCCCATTTTTTTTGGGCTTGGGGATCAACAAGAAGTCTGAACCTTTTTCCCAGGCAAGATCCCTTTGACCCATCAGATGAGAGATATGGTCCCAGCATCTACACGGTGGTGGAGCAGCTCATTAAACCACGAACCAAAGAAGCTGGAAACATGAGCTGGGCCTTGATGAAGCATCCACAGGGTCTCCCTTGTGACGTTTTTGTGACTCATGCATGGGAGGAGGGTGTTTTCGAGTTTTTAGACAAGGTGCTGGATTCTTGGCCCTTTGGTGCGAGACATGCTTACTGCTGCATGTTGTCGAACCCCCAGAATCTGAATATCGAAACCTTGATCTCGGACCCTTTGAGTTCGCCTTTCGCTTATGCTCTGGAACAAGCCGAGCACATGCTCGTGGTGCCAAATCGACGCAACAGCATCTATACTCGCATTTGGTGTGCCTTCGAAGCTCACCTGGGAGTTCAACTCAACAAACGAATCGCCACTGCCTTTGCACGACCTCCAGGTTTTTGGATACGTCAACTCACCGTGCTTGTGATTCTCGTGGCCGGATCTACAACAGGAGCCTTCTTTGGACACTTCTCTGGCAAGCATTGGGGCACTTTGATGGAATCCTACATGTTGGTGGCCGTTTTGCTGATTTTTGTGGCCAATACGGCCTTGGTCTTACTGTCCTTTGGCCAGAAACATCAGCGAATGCTGATCCTTTGGTTGACGGCCTTTGGTGGTATTTATTTGGGGATCTTAGCAGATTACGCTTTCCTTTCGCAGGAGTGCCGCCCTGAATTGCTGGGCTACCGCAGCTCATTGGGTCTTCGGCTTCAGATGGCATTATGGATCCCATGTGTGGCAAGTTGTATTTTACTGCTTGAGGCGGATAGGCAATGGGGCCTTGCTTTAGAGGAACAGTCCTTTCAGTTGTATCAGAATTTCACGGGCGTGGCAGATGCCCGGAGCTCAGAGCCCAAGGACAAGGTGGCCATCATGACGGAGATTTCCAACCAGGGCACCTTGGTGGACCGGTGGGACCAACTTGCTGGTCCGTTAGTGCCGTTCAAACGCCTGGCAAACCCAGGGTGGGTTGTACCCCTAGTCTAACAAAAAACACACTGCCTGGTGACAAGGCAAAGAAGGATGTGAAAGAGACTATATAGTTTGGGCCAAGTTTTGTTGGACAAAAATTTGCCATTTGAAAGAAGCAAGATATGGCGAGGCAAGATTATGTTTTGGTGTAAGATACATCATCGCTACAAGAAAGTTACCACTTGGAGTAATTTATTTTGGCCATCTATAGTAGATTCTTCAAATAGGGGTATATACCACTTTTTTCATCCCTGGTCATAGTTTTGCTCGTGCTTCGTTTACCCGTGGTTCGGGGTCCCCACACTCCATGGATGGTGCGCATGATAAAAAAAACGCTCAGTTCAAGCGATGACTGGTGGGATGGTTGATTTTGGGAGGTTTTGGGTTCCTACCTTTTGACCAAAACAGAACATTATTTTGTGGTGGAATCATTTGTTGGGAGCTGTGGTTGAAATAACCAACAGCTTCAGCAACTTCCATGGTTGGTTGCCGTGGAATGACGGTTTGTGAGGTGGTTCTGATGTGGTGGATGCGGCGGTCCAAGTGTTGATCCGCTCGGGGGTCTCCACTCCGGAGCTAAGGGAGTTGGCAAGGCATCGCATCCAAGTGGAAAATGCTGGAATGTACAAGATGCCAGGTGGTGGTTCATGTGGGTGTTTCCAAAAATAGGGGTGTTTCCCCCAAATGGATGGTGAAAATAATGGAAAACCCTATGAACAAATGGATGATTTGGTACCACTATTTTTGGAAACATCCAACATCCACATAAACATTTTTATACATTTTGTTTGTTCAGATCATTTTTCCAAGATTTGTTCCCGAAATCATTTTGGCTGGAAGATTTCCAGCAACATGTTTGAAACATTTTTGGTTGGCAACATTCTTTACACCTCATTTTTGGGGAGATTGACCCATTCGAATCGTTTTGACTCATCCTTTTTTCGACTGGGGCATGGCCGCATGGCACAAATGATAGATCAGGACTTCAGTGGCTGCATTTGCTTTGTCTGTTTGGTTCCACGCATTCATTTATGCTGCTATGTGTGTGGAGTGGGGTTCCATGTTGTTCTTGGGTAGTTTGCTGGCCATTGCTGAAGCCTTGCTATGGCTGTTGATTTGGTCCTGCTCCTCCTTGGAACGGCGGGCCTATGGCGTGTGGACTGCTTCCATTTTCATCACTCCAGTGGCCTACTTCTCAGTTTGGATCACCTATTTTGAAGCAGCTGTGCTGTCGGGACAGGCGCACTTGATTAGTCTCATCATTCTGTGGTTTCTTTTCAGTCTACATGACTTCCTCCTGGCACCTCTGGTGATTTACTCCACCTTGGTCGGCCCGGCGCACACCCTGAAGTTGCCCCTGGTGGGGCCAATGATCGTGCGCCGTGTTCTAGGTGAGGTGGCGACTTTCAGCGAGGCACAACAGTTGCTGGAGCAACGGATCTTGAACGCCGCAGAGGCTGCCGAGGCGAGCCCCGTGGGAAACAGCGCCGTGAGGCCGACGCCGCTGCAGTCGCCGTTCCGAAACCGCCCCCAGCCTTGCGGAAGCTCCGAACGCTGAAGTTGGAGGAAGCGGAGTCCAGGAAGAGCTCAAAGATGTAGGATGCAAATCGATCTCTTTCCGAAGTTCCGTGTGAATGGAACACTTTAAGAACCCCATGGCCTCCATTTGAAGTTAAATTTTTAGTGGACTTTGCCATGATGTTGGTGTGCTGAGATGAGCTCAGCTGGTTTGGGTTCCAATTTGAACCAGATCGTGAAACATGTGGAGCTGGCATCCAAAAGTTTTGTTCGCCCAGATCTCCAACTCATGGAGGGAGCCTGGGAGTCGGTGGTCTCCAGTTGAACTTCATGTTTGGCATCAAGAAAATTTAAGAACTAAATCACTGAAAGAGAACTCCTGAGACACTTGGGATATTAATTGTGCCATCACCAACCAAAATTATCTTCCTAGGGGAGTCTAAGTTCTTCACCCCCACGAGAGGATGGTGGGTTCTGACAAGTAGAGTGGGAGGAACCCTCCAAAGTAGAACTCATCTCGATTTTGAAGTCTCCAAATCTGGATCTATTTGGGGTTGCGTAAAAGTCATTGTTTCAATCTCTCCAAAAGGAACAAAGTTCTTGGCGATTCCAAAAAAAGCCGGAAAGACCTCTTAGGATACCCCACAAAACCAAAAACATTCTTGTAAGCCTGTGCAATGATACATACAATACAGCACAGACACATGCAAGCAAACAAACAAACAAACAAACAAACAAACAAACAAACAAACACACAAACAAACAAACTTACTTATGCGCATATACATGCATACATGAATACATACTTTACAATGCTTGCACTCCTCCACGCCCTTCCTCCACATGGATCACGAAAAAATAATGTTACCCGGTTACCCTTTGATTTTAAAGTGCGTTTGGGGCATTGACCATTCATTGGATGTAATATCCCATGGCTGAAAGATATTTAAAGATCAGTGGTTTTCCAATTCCATACACTCATGCCAAAGCCAGCGAGCGCAGAAACGCACTTGAGATTGTTCAGCTTCAAAGCGGGGAGATCAGGAAGCCAACATGGCTTTGGAAACGGCAAAACCATTGAAAAAACCTGAAATTGCTCGTTTGCAAGATTTGCGTTCCAGGCTCTACCATTGAGATCGCTAAAGAGGATTTCTGCTACAAATCCCTTTTTGCATAACAAAACCCCCTAAGAGCACAAATATTTGTAACAATGGATGCCCCAGGTATAATTAGAATTGTTTCTGAAATAATCCCGACATAGCTGGGTAGTATGTCATCCCCGACAGTTACCTTAAACAACCAGGGGCCCTAAATCACATTTCTTGGAAACCAGTAAAAAGAAACGCTGTCAAACTTGATACCCCCAGGAGCAGTCCGGTGGAAATGTCTCGTTTGCGTAGTTGTGGAGCTCAAGCACTCTTGCAGGACGTCCGCAGTGTCTATCTGTCTGCCTGTGTGTCTACCCTCTGGTAAACTAACATAGCTGGCTGGAAAATGGACCCGGATTGAAGATGTATTTCCTATTGAAAATAGGTATATGCCAGCCTGCTATGTTAGTTTACCGGAGGGTATTTGTTTGTGTGTCAGTGTCTGTGTGTTTCTTTGCTTGCTTGCTTGTTTGTTTGTTTGTTTGGTTGCGTGCTTTCTTGTTTGTTTACTTGGTTGCTTGCTTGCTAGCAACGTTGTGTGCAGTGTGTGTTTTGTTTTCTCAATTTGGCATCTTGTGAAACGCAATCATCATAGTGAAGCTAGGAGGAATGACTCACCAGTTCGAGTTGTCCCAAACACAACAAACAACGATATCAAATGGTCGATAACTTTTTTGCAGGAAAAAACGGCTTTGTGAGACGTTGTAAGCCTCAACCATTGAAAAAACTTTAAGAAACGATCACCCCAGAATGGGTATTGAAAAAGTCATGTTTTGAATCCCCGTAGATTTTTAAAACGAGTTCTATAGTGGTTCCATAGACAACACTATTCACATGTATACTTCATATTTCACAAGCATGGACGGCACGGACGTCGTTCAGGAGATTCTGGTGTACCATTCCAATGATATTCAGCAACTTGGAAAAATTGCGACGACATGTTTTGATTTTGGGTGATGGATGAGCACACACCTCTCGTGGAGATTGTTTGTGTAAATGATGACTTGATTTGTGTTTTTGATAGTCCATGATAGTCCGGTTGTTCCACCAATCGAAAACAAGTCTCATTTAGATATTGTGCATGGAACCGCTTTACATGATTGCCCGCCCTCCCTGAAACTAACCTGGCACCTGAAAATCGATGTTCGCAAGACTACTTTCCTATTGGAAAGGTAACTCTTCAGGGGCAATGTTAAATTTCCACGGTGCAGAAACTGTTTCATACAATTCATTGTGTCTTCTGTGATTCTGATCTTCACCAAATCCAGGTATGTTTTACAAAGACGTAGGAAATCAATCCAAAATTTGGCCTTAAGAGAAACTACCCTGAAGGGAACGGTTCGTCCATATCCCACCGAAAAGGGAAAAGGAACAAAACATCGACTCAAAAGGACCTTTATATAAAAGGGAATATGTGAGTTTCCAGGAGAAACTATCTCGATGTTGTAAACTGTTTTGATTTTTTTGCACGCTTCGCAGACCTTTCCTAGGTGGTGATTTCAAATATTTTTTGTTTACCCCTGGGGAAATGATCCAATTTGGCTTGCGCATATTTTTCAAATGGGTTGGTTCAACCACAATCTAGGATTCTTAGGGTGGGGGGGTTGTGACTCTCCTAATTTTCCTAAGGTTTCCCCAATCTTCCCTAGGAATCCTTATGGTTCCCCAGTGTTTTATCATCAACAAAAAGCTCAATGCTAAGGTTGGACAAGATGGCTCGACAGACCCTGCCCTTTTTGAGGGGTGCATAATGCAGCGAGAAAAATGACAGCGCCGCCATGGGTGTAAATGCCTCCAAAACTACCCAGCGAACTAGAAGTATATTACCCACATAATAAGGGTGAAATTGATTGGATGATAAATGTTACATGGAGCGTATGAGATTGTTTTTTTAAGGTCAGAATGGACTTGAAAATTTCAAACTTGTTTTTTTCTGTGACCCTTTTCGCAGTATGATGGCAGTTAGGATCAAATTTGTATAGCTGGGTGAGTTATGCAGTGAAGTAAACGACCGTGATCCGTGATATCCGACGGTGCTTTGATAAGTTCAAGGTGCATACAAGGTGGGCCCCCTATGATCGTTATAGATGGAATTAATCCCTATGATATTTACAGTAGGGTTATAATCCGAGTTACCCATTTATTTTCGGCAATTTATAGAGATTATGACTCCATTTATAACGATCGTAGGAGGCCCGCCTTGTAACTTCCGTTGCGTGACATTGAGGTTCCAGTTGCGGCCTCTTTGATGGCGAGCAGTTTACCATGCCCGTAACGGTGGGGGGCTTGAACTGAGGAGTGTTGAGATGCCAAAAAACTGAGGTTTTGTGTTTTTTTTGTTGGGCATTAGGGGTCTGGGGGATGGGTCTATAAAGGCCTTTTTTTGGTGACACTTTTTTTTGTTGGGGGTATGAGACATGAAGATAAACAAAAAGGTGGCCCTTTCAAAGATTCATGTATTTTATACCCCTATTTGAGGAAGATTCCCATGTTGACTAAGTTTCAATCGGTAAAAACCCATCATCTAGAAAGGGTATAGAGTATCCGGTCATCGATATAGATTTGAGCAAGACATTCAAATAATGTTAGTTTCGAGGGTGGTTGGTTAATAGTGTGTTACCTCACCCGAAATTTAACATAGATACCAAAAAATCATGGTTCTTGAAAAATGTATCTCCTTTTAAATATGACCATTTTTGGCATTTTTTTCGGGGGCATTTGTATACAAATTCGTTGCATTTGGGACCCGAGTTTTTGCCTATAGCCATGTATATGTAAGTAAATTTAGTTGATTTCAACGAGATCCGTGTAGGTAAATATACATTAGATATAGCAGTCCGATGGATCCATGTGTCCATCAACCGTCACCTGCAACGTTGTACAACGGACAGAACTTAGCCCTGTTAGGTGCCAAAGAGGAGTCTAATTTTTAGATTCCATTGGCCCCCAAAACCTCGATTTTTAGATGTTTTTATGGTAAATAACCGGGTTTTTAGGTGGCCAAAACCTTTATTTTTCATGGTTTTGGGGGCTCATGGTTGACATACCAGCCACAATGTGAACCCTATCGTGTTGTATATAAAACCCCTTTTTAAACCCTATCAAAAAATAGGATTCCCATATGCTCCATGGGACTGGAATATTTACCTAGATTTACCATACAAATATATACAAATATCTAGAAATCAACTATTCATGTAGGTAAGTATACCAGTCCCATGGTCCCCAAAGGACATGTTCATCTTCCAAGCATTGATTTTCAGGAGCTACCTGAGTTTCAGGGAGGGTATTAGTTTAGCTTGGTTTTTTTCATCTACCAACCCAAGATGCAATCGCTGAGAGCAAATGCGTCGGTTTAGAGCTTGAGGGATTCCCAGACCTAACAAAAATCCCTACAAGTCCACGACCATTAAAGCAAGCAGTCCCCCTGAAATTGTTGGTTATAAATCCCTACTAAAATTAATGGTCTTTTCGGAAAGGCCATTGAATTAAAGGTCTTTGGACTTCCAGGGAAATGGTTCATGTCGTCCTTGGTGGTGTTGAGCCAGTATTTTTGCGTGAAGGCGGGTAGATTCAAAGTATAGCATGAACTTGTTTTTTACATCTGAATACCAAGGTGCCAAAAGTCTTTGTACCACCCTGTGGTCATGCCATTCATACCATTTGTTTGGGTATGGGCACCTCAGTCGGGGCGAAGGTTTTTGTTGTATGCATTTCCAAAAGACAAAGCCCCAGTACCATACCCTACCCACTAAAATAATCCGCAGCAAGGTCTTAGTTTTTATTGTTACTTTTACTGTTATAAGTTATCAGTATTATCAAGTATTATTTGATGATTATTTGATGTTTGTTTTTTGGCTGGACCAGGGGCTCAAAAAGCGCCCCAAGATATAGGACCCTAGAATCTCATTTTTGTCACTGAGAGAGAGTCATTAAGAGTGTTTTGGTTTCTACTCCACTGATGCTGCACTATCATTGCACCATATTCATAAAGTGTGAGCTGATGTCCGGGGGAATTTGCTAGTACTCCTCTCATACTGGTAGGTTTACAAAAGGGTTTCCCACACTTGGACCATTTAAAATATCATGAACATCAACATGTGGTACCTGTAGGCAGATTTGTTGGGAATATTTGTTCAATCTCCAACCGAGCATCCAAATCAATACTCCCTAAGAAATCCCCTCACCTCTCCCGATCCAAATTGGATTGTTTGCTTGGTTCCAATCCCGTCCTGGCAGGGGTGTAAATATAATTCCTTTTCCTAGAACACACCTCGGTTTTTAGGGGATTGTATAATTGATACCTGCAAGTCCGGTCGGCTGTAAAAATAACAACCCCCTGGATGTGTTCATTAGAAATCCTTAGTAAAGCAATGGTCTTTGCAGGAAAAACGCTCAAAATAATGGTCGGCTTGGAAAACCAGGGGATGAATACTTTGGCGCAACTTGATTGCCTCTACTCTGGAAGTGCAAGACCATATTAGAAAAATCATTATCCAGAATTGGGACTATCTATGTATATATATATATATGTTCATAGTCTTGGACTTGCAGGGTATGTAGAATATACTAAAATCGCATACCTGGCAATTCTTCGATTGATGTACGTCACCTTGGCAATGGGGATGGTGAAGTCCCCGTGAATTTCACTGTGACACCGAATGAACTGGGAAAAGGTTGGGTTAGTTGGTTGGACGGTTTCTTTTTGACCAATCCTAAAACCACTTTTGGATCGTTCGTTGTGTTGACTTTTTTGACAATCACCACTAGGCAAGTGGGATGACTCGCCAAAAAACAAATCATTGGATCCTTACTTGGATTTATGTATATGGTGATGTTTTACAGATTGTACCATTGATAAATCATCAAAAAGCACCTGTTTTTATTCTTTTGGGAGAATATTGGTTTCTTTTTCCAAGCATCTAAAGCCTTAAGCAAATCCCAGCTTATGTCCACTGTAGGATTGTCAGGCACTGTTACCCTGGGAGTCCAAAGCGCATTAACTAAATGGCCTTTCCAAAAAAAAAGAAGAAACTTATTTTAGTAGGGATGTTTCAATCAACAATTCCGGGGACTATTATTTTAATGGTCTTAGACTTACAGAGCAGGATGCATTCATGCAGGAAGTCTATGGCTGTGCTCACCACATTTCGCTCGACTCCATCCTGAACAACCCGCTTCATTCCTCGTGCTGCTCGTGCAATTGGGGTTGCTAATCAGGAATTGCGTATTTCATTGGACTTTCATGGGGTTTTAGACGTGGTTCACAGATGATTTTGCCATCAAGAGCGCGGACAAGTTTTTCGGAGCCTCGGTGCCGCAAATCAAGGCCTTTTTGACCGCACAACAGCTCGGATTGGCCAGCAGTGTGACCGCTGACGTGTCGAAACCGGACGCATCACAGCATTCTTTGGAGTTGTTGCGCGCTGAGTCGCTTGTCGTGGATGGGAATTTACATCCTTTTACCCCTGGTTCGCTTTTGTTGTGAAGGTTTTTTACCATCGGTTTTTTGTTTGTTGTCCCAAGAACCTAGATTCCTTTAAAAAAAATATTCTACACCCTTGGCCACCATCACAGTTTTCAATGCCCTGCTGGTTGAGTAGCTAGCCGTGGGTCGAAATGCTTGATTCTATGCCATTTTTATTGGACATTATGTTTTTTTTTAACCTGGTTTCACGTGTTTCAACCATCTGGCCTGAAAATGGATGATTGGAAGACTACTTTCCTATTGGGAAGGTAACCTTTCAGGTGCTATGTTAGTTTCACGGAGGGTATATGGTTGCTGACATCTCCGCGCCACGAGGCCAACAAATCATCCCGACCATGGACGCAAGTTCCAGCGATGTACGTGGACGATGCGCCTTGGTTTGTCACGGGACGGGTGTCCGGCTGGGAAGTGATCGTAAGTTAGTAAGTTGGTTTATTACCCATAGGGTCCATGTATGGTATATTCACCTACATTTAGTTGAGTTTTATGAATGGTGAGTGTAGGTAAATATACCATACATGGATCCTATGGGTAACCTATTTGAGGGATATATCCAACCTACTTTTAACGGGGCTTTCCATTTACTAAGTACCATGGCACGGAGCAAAAGTGAGCGAAGATTCTTTGCCATGTCTGGTACAAGGTGGGCCCCTACCTGTTGTAAGTATAGGATTTGTTTCTCCACTTATAGGGTTCTTTCCCCCAGGTATCCAAGTTCACGGGCGATTAATAGGGCTTTTAACCCCATTTATAACTAGTAGGGGGCCGACCTTGTGTATTTACCTCCATTTGGTTAGTTAAGGAGGTAAATGTACCCTGAAAGTCATCATTCGGTTTTTTGACCAAAGACTATTTTCTAAGTAGATATGTTTCAATCATCCGAAATTGAAGGGACTATCATTTTAATAGGCGGCTTGACTTGGACTTGTTGAAGGGATAATCAATTCGTTGATTGGAAAAGGTCTATTTCTTCCAAGACATCTAGTGATTAAATACATGGGTTTCTAGTGAAACCCGGTTGGACCACCAAATCACAAACTCCCCCCAAACGAAAGGATCGTTTTTCAAGCATGTTTCAGCTATGTTAGTTTTCAGGGGAGTAGGTTTCTGTTATTTTGAAGGGGATATGTAAAAAAGTAAAAAACACCTTAAACACATACAACATATTACGAAGTAGTTTGTGTTTTTTTGTCCACCCATCTAAAAAAAATATTCGGTCTGCACATCAAACACATCTATTATCCATATTCAAATGGATCCAAATGGTAAATTACTAACCATGGTAAATCGACTATCAAGGCCACCAATGTGGGNGAAATATTCTTGGAACTTTTTCCTAAGCATCGATCCAAAGCCNCTATCAAGCCACCATGTGGGAGAATATTCTTGGAACTTTTTTCCAAGCATCGATCCAAGCCAAGTACTTCATAATTATCTTTACTTTTTCAAATTTTATGTTTGCGATTAGTGCTCCAGTTTCTAAATTACTGGGATCTGTACCTTTCATCAGAGCGCTACCAAGCAATTCCTCGGGCTTGGTAAATTTCCCTCAGAGAGTCATGCCCCAAAAACAAAAATGTCTGAAGGATTCAGATCGATTCAGACCTAGGTGGTGGTTTCGAAGATTTTTTTTCATCCCTTTTTGGGGAAGATTCCCAATTTGACTAATATTTTTCGAAGGGATTGAAACCACCAACAAGAGACATTTACTGCACCATCTGAAGATGTGTTTGGTACCCCTAAAAGCATTGTCAGGAGATGTTTGGGGATCCAAACACCGATCCTCACAAGGTATTTGGAAGAGTAGGGATATAGTTTGGTTGTGGTATCCCCCACTTCAGTTGCCACTTTCGGGAGTCAGAAGAATTTCTTCACCATACTTTCAGCCAAGCAAGCAACCCTGCAACCAACTCCAACATGTGTTCTTATGATTCATCCATTCGGTTGCCCAAATCTGTGTTTTTTGGTGGTTTTTTAATATCCCATTAGTAGGAATCCCTGAGTCCCTATGAAACAGCCAATTTTCCATGGAAAGTATAAGGGTTCTCCATGGTAGCTCACCTTCTCCACATCGACCTTAATCACCAAGGCCGTCAGTGTGGTGTGCGCTATGCATGGACGGGCATCGATGTGGGGGGCACCTCAAGGGAAAAACACGGCCCATTCCTATTGGATCCGTGGGAGGATTGTATTTTTACCTGCATGGATGCTTGATTTTTTTTGGCAAATATTAGGTAAATCATACACGGATCCTATCGAATTGCAGCATATTGCAGCTGCAATGAATCCAAGCATATTATGTTTACTGCGTTTTTTTTCGGTTCCTGCTTGAGTTTTTATATGAATGCAAAAAACAGGTTGTTCAGTGTATACAGGGGATTATACTACCCAGTTCTGTGGAGATTATATTTAACCATTATAAGGATCCCTATTAACCAACCGGTATCATGGAAAGGATTTTTTTTTTCGTGGCTCATATTTGTGTTTGGTGGGAGCTCCTGGTACGTTTGGTGGGCAGGAATTCATCGTTAGCCATTCCTTTATGGCATGCCGTGCTAGTGAGAAACTGTTCTCCAGCCTATTCTAACGGAATGATTCTCTTGGTGGGCCGCCGGTTACGGGAGGTCTCTGGTTTCGGAGACTACGTGACCACAAGCGTGCACATTTATGTCAGAACGAGCACCCTTCTATCACGGAACAGGGAGCCAGCGCCCCTGAATCGCTACGTGGAATCCAGGAAGCAACATCCTGAGCAGTCGGCCCTGTACCTTTCATCAGAATATCCAGAAGCAGAAACGGCTGAAACAAGCAACCAATTTGTGGAAGCATAATGTGGCCAGAGTTTTGGTATATGAGCTGGTGAAGGACAAAGCCTCTTCAAAAACTTTGGTATGATTTACATAAGGTAGGCCCCTATGAGTTATAAGTAGGGTTATAACTCCAAATTAAAGGGGTTAGAACGTCAGCTACCCATTTAGACATGGTAGGGGGGGCCACCTTGTAACATAATTTTCACCCAAAGAAAAAACACATTGGCACTTAAACATGCATTCCCCAAAATTTTTGCCACCATGTCGCATTTGCTTGGTGGGTTTCTTGGAGGGCGAATCATAAATAGTTGCCTACTTGGTTAGTAACCCCCATTTGTAAGCCATTTTAGGCCATGTGGAAAGAGGAAAACCAGATCCCTTACAAGTCCTGAGATGATCCTGTAAGTAGTGGGATCCCAGATCTATAGCCACCTAAAGAACGACTATAGTCCCTCGGCCAAAGAAACATCATCCAACATCACCCAGCCAGCTCCCCAAAAAAATCTGGGTTTTCCCTTCATGTCAGATAATAAACATTTGTCAGGTGATTCAAAGCAACCTGTTGGTCCCCTTAGTACACCTTACCAACAACATCTTGAAGGGTTACTCATAACCATCCTGTAAAAGATCACTAAATCGCCGAATTGCCAACCACCGGACAAGGTTAACATACTCCTCAAAGGAAAGGATCGTGTTCCAACTATCATCCTTTTTTCAGGGGGCCTTTGCCGTTAAACATTGGGGGGCTGTAGATCCCTGCGCATTGATTTAAGGTTGGCCCCTACCAGTTGTAAGTAGGGTTATAACTCCTTTTATATGGGTTCTAACCGCAGATACCCATTTATAAGACCATTTTTAGGGATTATCACTATAACTTGTAGGGGGCCCCACCTTGTTCGAACAATTTTTGTTTATTTCCAAAGAAAGAGAGGGGATTTTATTTTTCCAATGTTTGCATCCCAACTCCGAAAACAAAACCCCTCCCCCCAAAAAAAGGGAATCCACGATCCACAAACCCAAAAACGGGCTTAAGCCACCCCGTGGGGGGTCAAGTCGACCCCAATTTTGTGAATGAATTTTCCTGCTTAGAGAATCAGTTGGTTTCTCCAAAAAAGAGGTGACTTTGTTTTACTCTCGCAGGCTTCCTTTGGATCTTCAAGCCACTATTGACTTGAGATACCATGATTCTTTCAAGGTGGGCCCCCCCTACGATCATTATAAATGGAGTTATAATAACCTTTAAATATCCTATAAATGGCCCAGAATCGAACCTCCGATTTCACCGGCATCTTTTTTGGTTGAAACAGTTTGTAAGTGGTAAATAATGATGGTTACTAAGTTATCCGCTAAGGATCGGGTTGTGGGACCCCTTATAAGTGGCCATTATTATAGGCTTATGAATTGGGGCTAATTACGAACTTAGTGGTTTGGGGCCCGGTGGTTTGGGATTCGAATCGGGATTCCCCTAAGAATCCTTTTTACAAGGAAATCCCAGGAATTCAAGGCGCCAACCCAAACCATCATTTAGTCACTAGTTGATTACAATGGTTTATGAAATAATCACTACATAACTGGGTAGTATTTCATCCCCTATATAACCCAAAACCACCCAATATCAATATACCATGATTTGAGCCGTGTAACTCAGGTGGATCCTATGGTGAATGCCTTTTGCCTGGGATTCCCAGATTCATGGGAAGCTAACCTTTAAGGACTGGAGAGGTCACCCTTACTTGGATGTCCGTGGATGTTAACTGTTAGGATCAATGGTTAGTAAATGGGTTACTTCACCTACTTATACATGGGGTATTCCTTGGGGTTATTTCACCCATTTACTAACCATTGATCCTAGCTCCCTGGGACATCCAAATAATTCAGGTTTAGGAATTGAAGCAATCTGCCCAGATTGGTTGTTACAAGATGGGCCCCAAGAAGTTATACCTCCCGAAAAATTAACCCAGATGCTCAATGCATGGTATTTTTACTTACATTGAAATTTATGCTAAATGTAGGTAAATATGCAATAGGGAAAGGAAAGTCGATGGAAATAGTCTTCCAACATTCATTTTTCAGAGGATTTGGCTTTGTTAGTTTTCGGGGAGAGAATCATAGAATGATTCTGGTTCGTAGGTAAAGCAATATATACCTGGTATTTAAACGGTACATCCTGCCAATTGGATGATTGTATCCTACTTACCACCTTTTACAAAAACCCTGAAGAATGCGTTGAATAAATGGGAAGTAGGGTTATTTAACCCCAGGAGAACCCTATTTATCTTGGCCCGAGTCAGATCATGTGGAAACTTTATATACCCTATAGGATCCATGTAAAGTATACATACCCCGACATTTACCTCACAAAGATCAACCAAATGTAGCTGAATCAACCATACATTGATTCTTGGGGTGCTTTTCAAGATGTTTTTCACTCACGAACAGTGGTCACCTTTCATTTCCGGGGATCTTTCTTCCGGAAGTCAAAGACTATGCAAATTATAGCCCCCCAACTCAAATCCTGTATGGTATATTAACCTACATTTGGCTAAAATTCATGGTAAATGTAGGTAGATATACCATACAGGGATGGTGTGGGAAAGATAGTCGATTTGGTGGAAATTCCCTATGTATTTTCATGGTCGGCTTGGACTTCGAGGGCTGGCTGATGAAAAAGACCCAGTTTGAGATTATTTCACAAGCCACGAAAAATGAACTACCTGGAAAGCCTCGCGTACCATTTTTTTAGGCAACTGTGGCTGGTTTCAGGGGTAAAGTTGATGGAAATTAACAGCAACTTGTTTTCCAGGTAGTATCAATGAAATTTGGACTTCCATAGTTTCCATACTGGCATGTCATGCTGGTTCTTACTACATGGATTAGTTCACCCCTTTATAAGTAGGTTAGGTTCTATACATCCCGTAAATAGGTGATTTCTCAACCAACTTACGATCACGATCGTGAACCGATCACTTCCAGCCGGACTCCCTAGTAGGTTTAAACCTTCACCCTTCGAGAGTTGGAAGATGTATCGGATGGTTTTTTCCAATTTGTGGGGAAAAGGGCCCACCTCGATCGTTACAAATGGAGGCAGGAAGCCCATGGAATAAATGGCCTTAAACCAACTGACAGGCCTTACTAACGACCTCATGTATTAACTCTCACCAGGATGTCCCAGGAAGTGGATGGATCATTGGTTAGGTTCTAACTATATGAATGGGGTATTCCTTGGGTTTTTTTTCTCCATTTACTGACCATTGATCCTAACTATTACCCTTTCCTCTTGGGGGGTGAAAACGGCGGCCCTATTTTCAGGTGGTGTTTTTTTCTGGCTAGTTTCCAGTTTTCACCGGCTATATCACCGGCTTTTTCCCGTCGTACCCAAGACATCCTTCATACATGACAGCATCTTTTTCAGTTCCCAGTCAATTGCAATGCGCTTGGAGATGGCTAGGTTGGCAAGATGTTTGGCTCCTCAACATGTTGACCCAAGATCTATCTGGTTGAATTCCTTAGCTTCTGAACACTTGCCAGGGCAAGGTATGAAAGAAATGGGGCGAAGTGAGTCTTCTTACAAAGAAGCAGCCACTACTTTAGGTCGGGTCATTTTTATTGCTGCTATGTTTGCCCTTGAGAGGACACTTGTGAAAGATGAGCTCCGGGCTGGTAGAATAGAAGCTGAGCGATTACAGAAGGCAAGGTTTGTAGAAGGAGTGGACGAAGGTTCTGAAGAAGAGACTGTTGAAGACGAGCCATCCACAATGCTTCTCAAGCCTACCCGGCACCCTTCTTACATCTGCTGGCTTCAACCCTGCCTTTACCACTGCTGTCGGTGGTCCTGGACGATGGTTCCTGAGGGCCTGGCCCTGTACCACTTGACCCCTCGCTATCTTTCGAAAACCTTGTGCGGCAGCCTTGGCTTGACAAAGTCCGGTGGCCCCAACAGCATATCTCTTGGCGAGAGTACTTTGCAAGCTCTGTAGAGGCAAAAGGGGCCACCACCAGACAAGGGGGATCCTATCTAGAGACCAATGCGCTTTTAGATCCTGATTTGGCTCCTATTCCGTCTTCAACTTACACTTCTCCTCCTGGCGGATCCGTAAGAGCAACAGGAAAAGGAAGTCGACCTACGCTCTTAACTTTGTGATTTTGTTGGTTTAAGGTGTTTTTTCCTTTTTTTTTGCCATGGTAAATCTCCATGTTCTTTACGACTAACTGGGCGAATTTGGAACTGCTTCCAAGAATCGAACAAGCAAATCCAAGAGGGACCTTAGATCTTTTTTTTAGCTGGTTTTTACTGCGGATTTCTACCATGAACCTTTTGCCAAATTGATAATTTCTAAGTGGGATTACTATTTGAACTTTGTTTTTAATCTATAATTATATATGGTTAACCGCAACAGAAACTCAGAAAGGTGAACCAGTGAGCTGTCACGGTCCGACGGTCCGGGAGGGGCAAAAACCGCCGGAATGGAGGTTTGATGTTTGGACCCTACGTGGACCGACGTGCACAGGACGTCGGTGGATGTGTCATGGGACTCGATTCGATTTTGTGAAGCAACAAGTCGTTGATAAGAGGGATGAAAAAAGGGACCCTGGTTGTTGAGGGCATATGTCGGGGATGAAATCCTACCTAGCTCTTTGGGGATTACCTGAACCAACCATGAAATAAGGATCCCGTTCTTAAACAACCAGCATAATAATGTATGGAAAGTAAGAGGGTTTTTTCGTGGCTCATATGTTTTGGAGCAACAAACTCCCCACAGAGGATGCAATCGTGGCAAAAGAAGGATTAGGTTGAGATTTTCAATACCCAAGAATCTGGTTAACAATAGCCACGAATAAGGAGCAACATTTTGTGATGCAACAAGGGTCCTTTCAATGCTCGCATGATTTATATCATGGCTTGTTTTGTGAATTTCCGCGCAACCTGTCGGTGATTGTGTAGCTTGGTATTTGGCGAATTATCATGAATTATCAGTTATCAGTTGGTAAGCTCACAGAATCAAACGTCACATACTTCATGTCCTGTCGTCAACAACCCGGAACATGAATTTCTTTGAATATACACTCATATTATATCATGTATCATGTATCTCTATGTATTTATATATACATATATATTGTATTTATTTACGTGATTACATGCTTGATCTGCCATGGACCATACTTTTGTCATGGTTTCCCAAAAAAACATGTGTCAACTTATACCTGCTATTCTTCAACATATGTTTTACATCCAAACCTAGACATTGGTGTTCTTAGGTATGGTTTTTTGGTGCTTCTAAAGGCAGTATTTGGCGTTATTTTCCTGTGGCCTTCAAAACGGGTTCCTTGGGCTTCTTCCACCACCACGGTGTGACCGGTCTCATCCCAGGAGATGATGGATGAGAAGGAACTTTCTGCCACTGCCATCAAAAGCATCGCCGAGGCACGGCGCCACAGAGGGGGAGTTTTTGGGAGATCCGTGGAAGGTGTTTAACGGTAGACTTTTTTTGAGCCAACATGCGAAAGGAGGATCATCCCATTTTTTGTTCACCGATTCACGGAACCCAAACTTGTGAGGCTAAACTTGTGAGACCATCCGTTTTGTAAGTAAGGGTTTACTTGGAAGTCTTTGAGTGGTGTTAGTCTAGTTATGAATGGTTTGTGACCCCCCGCTTAACTAACCACTTGCTAAGTCTGGGCTCCTCCAAGTGGGAAGTTTCAGGCTCTGCAAGTTGTTGACCAGCATTTTTGTCCGACCAAGGTTGGGGGAGGGTGAAATGACCCTTACAACTGGGGTTACTTGGAGGATCATCCCAAGTAGCAAGTGGTTAATAACCAGGGTGATCGTAAGTCCCCTAAGTAGGGTTGTGGGACCCCTTCCAGATGGCCTTTTTATGGCTTATAAATGGGGGTTACTAGCCACTTACTATTTCCGATGATTCTCCTCGTATCCCCCTACTGGTAGTTATAACCCTCCTATATGGGGAGTATAATAAACCTTCGTATTAAACAACCAGAAGTACATGGAGAGTATCCCTAATATCCCTATAAGTAGGGTTCAGGCGATTTCTAGGGGTTATAATTCCATTTATATTTGTGAGGTGCCCACCTTGCATGTTCCAAAACAAAAAGAAAAGAGTTGTTTAAGAAACAAGAACATCTTAGTGACAATACTGTTGGTGGTTCAGAAATCCAGCGATCACCAGTGGAGATGTATGAACTCTTCCCTACATTTATCACTGGAAATCCAAGACCATTAAAATAATAGGCCCCAATTTTGGATGATTAAAATTCCTTACAAAAAAGCTGAGTCTTTGGTGAAAACCCTATGTTTGTTGATTCTTTGGTGAAAACCCTATTTTTGTTGATAGCCTTTGGAATCCCAAATTGTGAAAATTTTCCATGTGAACTGGTGGCCGAACCACAGAGTGGCACCTTCATTCAGTTTGGAGGATGGGCTCCCAGTGGATGGTTCAGTGGTGAATAAGCATGGCTAGCGGTTAGTTTTCATCCCCTAAGGAGCGGGTTGTGGGACACTATTTACTAAGTGGGATGATCCTCCACGTAGACCCACAATTGCCCAGTTGGACGTCTCTGTGCATTTTGTCCGCTGTTTTCTTCCCATCCAACGTGTCCAGATCTGCACAAATTTCTCGTTGGAATTAACTGGGTGTGGTGCCCCAGTGTCATGAGTCATTTGGAGCAGTGATCAGTACATGTGAAAAATTACCAACAAAACCCTTTACGGATGCACTCGTGATGCATGATCTTTTTTAAGCTATCCCTAGGAATCTAGTTGCTTGTTTCTTCGGAAATGGTTTACACATCGATTGAATCCTATTGTAAGGATGGGATTGAATACCTCAAACCTATTCCAGCGACAAGGGTGAGGGAATTCTGAGGGTATTTATATATATATATATTTATTGAATGTAAATGGGATAGCTTAAATACTTGGATGTTTCAGGAAGTTAGGATCAATGGCTAGTACATATGTTACAACCTACTTATACGTGGGATATTATATTGGGGTTATAACCCATTGATCCTAGCAATAGACACACCATACAGCAGAATCTTTAGATTTTTTCCTCCATCTTTGCGACTGAAACTTCAAAGACGTCCACTTTTGGTGGGCCCCCTGATTACCAGCTATACATGGGATGAAATAACCCCTTTTTTTGATTGCAGGCTTATTTCGCCCTAGGCAAACCCATTTATAGGGGTTATCTAAATTCCATTTATAACTGGTTTTCCGGGGCCCACCTTGCCAGGTAAACTTGGTGTTTTTTTTTGGAATGGAGGAAATACAGTTTTGCAAAATCAGATTGAATCCTCTCCGACAAGTTTGCCGACATTTCAGCCTAAGGATCCTGACTCACCGAACGTCAGATGATGAGCAAAGGGTTTTTTTAATCACCGAAACGAAACGCGAGGTAATTAGGTTCCATGAAGCCATTCTCAGGTTCGGTTGAGCCAGGATTTTGTAGGGTCAGGAGTTTCTACTTCTTTTGGTAAACTAAAATGCATAATTTCATCTATCATGGGGGAAGCTAAGGGGCCCACCCCCCAATGCCAACCCCCTCACGAAATGCATCTAGATGTAGCGTATGGATGGCAGTCGCACTGACCATTGAAAAAAATGACCATTTTTGAAGGTGGGTATAGCATGCTTTAAGAATCATGGGATCTCAAGTCACTAGTAGCCCTGCGAAAAACAGAGTCAAGCCCCAAAATAGGAGGGTCCAATTAATGCGTCTTAGGGCAGTTGTTATTAAATTCGCCTGGATGTGGCGGACGGAACTATAGGCGAGTTCTGCTCAACACATGTCTTTCCTGCAGAGAAAGGATATCTGAGCTGCCCAAAGCAGCCGCGTGGAGTGCAGAGGCTAATGGGAACAGCTTCAAGGGGGCGCGAGGCTGCTCGCCCCCAAGCGTGGACTATACGGTGCAGTTGCGGTGTACCTAGCCAAGCCATTGTTTGGAAGCGATATCCGCAACACACAGAGAGCACTTGAAGGACGAACACCATGAATGGTCTGTCCCGGAAATTCAGAGCGCATGGGATTGCCTCGAATCCTGGAGTGAGAGCACAGACCGGGAGTTCGAGAGTGCTGTGTGGAAAAACATACCCAGTGGGATGTCCTCCGGCATGTGTCTCAGACACTTTGCAATTTGATCCTCGGCAAGGAGGATCAGCAGTGTTCAAGGAGATGCTCAGCAAGAGCAGGCAATCTATGCTCTCAGGGCCTTGTCAGTTCTGGACAAGAGGGCGGAAATTTGCATGGAATCAGTTCTTGGACATGCTCAGAGAAAAAGCCAAAAGAGCAAAGTACGCAGTACGATATTGTGAGTATGAGCAGTGAACGCCACCTGGGAGGGGTGGATGGACCCGTGAGGCAGGTGGAAGGAGGGGTAAAGCCCATGGGAAAGGTTGATACGAATCCTGATGGTTATCCTCACAACCACGATGAATGTATGATTCATTAGGTCATGTGTATTTAGATACTTACATGGTACATGTCTATTCTTACAGTTCAATAATTTGATACTTTGTTGACTTTGTTATTGAGTAACGTATTGTCATATAATTTGATTCAATTTCATGTAATCTAGACTTTAGTCATGCGACGCAATGTATCCCCGGTATCCACCTGTCACATCCTTTGAATTTCTGCCTCTGCGCAAAACTGGAGGTTATCAAGGGACAAGAATGAGTGTACCCCTAAAGTACGTGTGCCCATGGTATTTAGCTGGTGTTTAGTAGGGGTTCTTGGGGATGAAAAAACCCACAAATACCCACGCGATACAGGGCGATTCTATAGGGATTTCCCATAGGGGTACGTTGGGATTCGGGGTGCATCCAACGAATTCCCCCTGAGGTTAGTCAGTGCTTCCTCCATTTGGCTATTGCTTCTACGTCGTCATAGCTTTGCTGAACCTCACATGGTGGCCCGGGCTGTGTGTGGAAAACGTGTGTTTGGGGTAGGTGGAAGAAAATTTGAGCAAAAACACATTACCTTAAGTGGTGCTTTCAGATACGTTTGATGCTAAAAATGATGTACCCTCCAGGGAACTAACATATCCCCCAAAAATGGCATTTTGAAGATGATTTTCCTTTTCCCAAGGTGGGATATGTTAATTCCCTGGCGGGTATTAGTTATAGGAAACATGTATGGTAGATTTACGTACATGTTGCATAAAAATAAACCAAATGCAGTCAAATATACCATACATGGATGGTATGGATTTTGAATCACACGTTTATTTGCCATTCATGTATATAGGTCAATATTCCGATGTGAAAAAGAGATTGGGTACTACATGGTCAAGATGACCTATTTAGACCATGTTCTTTTTACAGATGGGTGGCAAAAAGTCACGTATACTAGCTTCAACGTTGATGGTGGTTCCGAAAGAAAGGCTTTGCACTACTAGGTTGGGACATATAGAACCAGGTAGCAAAAAATCGGGGTTTTCTGCCAATGATTCATGAGTTTTTGGTGCTTGGTGGTTAACTATCTTAGTATACAGCCCAGACAATCACTGTATGATGCATTTATCTACATTTGGTTCATTTTGATGGTGAATGGTAGGTAAATACACCATAAATTAAGTGCACCCGGGAAGAGTAACGGCTGGTTTTATTTGAGAACATACGCCGTTAACCCCCTGGAATTTGGGAAAAATCATCTGAACCCAGTCCCATCATGGCTTCAGGTTCAGAGTTGTTTGAAGGTCCGGGGTTTTGAGAGTTGAGATCCCTTAAGGCCCTTCACAATTCCAGGGACCCCCATTTTCCGGGGGAACCTATGAGAAGGGTGTGTGTAAATTTGCCTACATGGTCATGGTTGAGTGTTCTTGTAACGAAAGGTAGGTAAATCTACCTATCCCATGGATCTTATGGGATGAGCTATAGTATATGCTGTAGTTAGGTGTGTTTTTTTGATGGCAATTTGGTGGTGGGGTGGGCCCACCCCTCCGCTTCCCATGGATCTTTTGGCTCAGGTGACTTTGATTGGAGAGGACTCTGGGGGGGAAAAGATGACTGACTTCTGACCGTCAACTAGGTGGTGGTTTCCAAATCTGTTTATTTCCACCCCGAACCTTGCGGAAATAACCCAATTTTCACAGATATCTTGAATTTGTACTTGGGGAAATAACCCAATTTTCACAGATATCTTGAAACCACCACCTAGTCAAGGGCAGTTTCGGTGATATCACTTCAAATCGGCCGAGGGGGGGATTATATTGAGCCATCAAATAAGGATGCTGTTATGAACGAACCAGTATCTCCATGGGGGATGTCATTAGTGACATTATCGGGTTGTGTTGGTGTCTTGAGTTTTGCTTAGGGAAACTCTTGGAATCCGAGGAAACAACGGAGATCAGGGATTTCACCCCTCCCATCAAAGTACTTGGAGGATGGGCCCCAGTGGATGGTGATCGTTTTTGTCCCTTTAAACCGGATCGGGTTCGAACCCGTTCCATTCATGGCCTAGATAATCGCTTATAAATGGGGGTGATCCGATCACCACTGAACCATTTACTGGGAGCCCATCCTCCAAGTAAGGGACTCTGACCCACCCGAAATGACCTACCTTCTAGTATTCCCTAACATGGCTAGCTCGCTGGAAATCCATTTTCCAACCCACAGAATCCCATGGGATGATTGCATATTTACCTACATGAATGGTTGATTCATTGTATAGTAAAGTAGTAGGTAAATATACACTCCAGGGAACTAACATATCCCACCTTGAGAAAGCCGGAACATCATCGACTCAAAAGTGACTTTTCATGTTGGACGGTACCAGTCACATGGATCCTTTGGGAATATACAATGAATATACCCTCCCTAAAACTAACATATCCCATGAAAATCACCATCTTTCCTGGTAAATACCATCAAAATGGTGGATTTTCCATGGCTATGTTAGTTTCAGGGAGGGTACATAATCCAAGTGACCTGAAGGTCCAGTGACTCAAGTTTCCTTCCAAACGATCCAGTCGAAAAAACGGTCCGACGGTCCCAAGTTTCCTGCAGGAAGTGATGAAGTTTCCAGTCCTGCAGGAAGTGGGGCCAGGAGTGATGGGTACTGGTACCAACTTAGGGGGATGAAATTCTGTGGATCATCAACTCCTACCCTAAGGATCTTGGACCCTCCAATGGAAGGGTGAAAGAACCTGTATAGAAGGGGTAGGATCCTCAAAATCGCCAGTTTTGAGGGTCCAGAAAAATCCGTTTTGCTTAGTGAAACACCCCACCGTCCTTGTTGACTTTCGGAAAGCTGGGGAGAAGGGGGATGAACACATTTTTTCATGTTATGATCTGAAAAATCGTTGGGCAATTTACTATACAACCAAACTCCCGCCGAGGTAGGAACACCCCAAAATCTATAGTGAATATAGTTATAGGGAATCCGGACCCCAAAATGGCCGAAACATGCAGATTAAGGCTTAGGTTATTGCCTAGAAAAATGGGGTAGGGAAAAAACCTTTGAGATGTTTAATCAACCAACTGGTGGGGGGGTTGTCAGCTTCAAAATTTAGTTTGTTCCGGTTCAAAAAGCATGTTTAAAAAAAAATCCAAAAAACATAGAAATCAACTAAAAAATCTAGGCGCTTACCTTTCCTGACTGGTGAGATTTGGACACCAACTTTTTCTTGGGGATGGGATTTCCGAGCGTTTGGGTTTTCTAGGATTCTGGAAAACTATGGGGGTTCCAATTTTGGAAGTTTTCAACCTCCAAGGTATTTGGGCTACCTTAATTATCCCGGCAAGAGACCCCAAACAGTGTGAAAATAAAACCAAAATGCAATGTATGTGTGACCACTCTATGTGAGCACTCTATATGTGACCACTCTATGCTCACTCTATATATGAGCACTCTATGTGTGACCACTCTATGTGAACACTCTATATGGGAGCACTCTATGTGTGACCACTCTATGTGTGACCACTCTATGTGAGCACTCTATGTGTGACCGCTCTATGTGAGACCACTCTATGTGAGCATTCTATGTGTGAGCACTCTATGTGTGACCACTCTATGTG